>JAWDEX010000016.1:3184132-3197902 GCA_035221805.1 Trichilia hirta | reverse complement strand
CGCAACGTATTTGAATAGTCACTCTACAAATAATCAGGGATAAGCCATGTCGTATGGGCTCAAAAGAGTGCTCTAGAGTGCTACGCTAGTTTAAAAGTAGCCACCACCTGCTTACACGTGGCTATGTTAGGAGTTATGAAGAGGTACTGTACTTCAGTAAGGTCCTTTCAAAAAACAGTGGTGAGAATCGAAGTATTTTTATTTAATAAAAACTATTGACTACTTGAAGCTCCAAAACACTTAAGATCAAAAATTAAATCGCCTCAGCAAATCAGAACCATTCAAATTTTTATTCTCGCTTCACGACAGTAGAAATTTAGGGGACTTATATTGAAGACTTTTATCGGTCCTCTATTTTTAGTCATCAACAGTTGTGAAGTGGGTGACCTGACCCGGATGTAGTTGCCTCGGTACATTGATTGCCATCTTGATTACCAAGGCAACTCAATTTTAATATTCTAAAAAATGAGAGAATTAAATAAAAGAAGCGGGCACATTTTTCAAAGAACGGCCTAAACGTTCCATCATATTAAGAGGCATCTTATTTTACAAACTGTAAGTATTTATTGCATCACCCTAGTCCGACGTAAGGGAATGGTGAAAGGACCTGTCAGATGACCATGCCATATTTTGTCTAATTAAGCTCTCATTCTCTGATACTCATACATACAAAGGCCTTATAAATGATGAAATCGTTACATGAAAAAGGATTGAATGGTATTTCAAACCTTGAGAGAGACAAATGGGGTTCAACTAGCGAGGACCAGCCCGTACTATAAATATTCTCGAGCCCAACATCCTAGATTGGTAAATAACTTAAATACTCCTGATTTATTTTTTCTTTAACTTGGTCTTTGATGATCCACTGACTTGAGTGTCGGAATTTATATGTAGGTGATCCGGCTTCACTCTTAACTTATTCTTTCTAATTTTAGGTAATCTTCCAAGAGTCGTTGACCAGAGTTGGATACTAGTTATTGCGGTCTTTACGTCAATTCCAATAATAAAGTCTGTGTAGTGTGCTGAATTTTTTGTTTGAGAAAAATTTAGGCATTAATAATATCTCTCCTGTTTTCATTCTGGGTATCTTTCCTATTTTCAGCTGATTATCTTGAAAGCAATCGCCCTTCTAGCACGTAGCTCTTTTTCCTTTTTCTTGTGAGAAGTGGGATAACCGGGGTCTTGCCTTTATTCATGGATAAATGTACACCTAATATGTCTTGGTTCTCATACCAAAAATCATACGTAATAGACTTTAATATATGTCTTACGAACTAAGATCATTTCGTTTTGGAATAGCATGGTTATACAGTTTTCAGTCACGTTAAAAGCACTTTTTTGTTCTTTTGTTTGTCGTGGAACATATTTGTTTGCTTATTTTATTTATTTTTTCTGATTAATCTTTGAATCTTTAGATTCTGAATTATGATGCCATCTCGTACCCTAATTGGCAACCCCATCAACGACACTATCCTGAATCTTGAGAAGTCTGAATTAATTTATTTATTAACTTATTTTTTGTATTAATTAATTTATTTTATCTTAAAAGATGTGATTTAAATATAATGAGATAAGAAGTTAATGCCTCAGTTATCATTAGTCTTATTCCCATGACGGTAGTTTACATTCTCTGCAACTGATTCCGTGGCAACACATTCATGATAGGATTATCTTTCTAGTTTTGGTGTTCCAACGTGTACTTTTCTATTTTTGACACACGATTCTCCTCTTCTAGGGGCAAAGTATAGACTATATTAATGTTTGATGTTGTTTACCTATGATTCAGAAATTGTAGAGGGAGTTGTCCAATCTTCATATACATGTTCTTGGTGTCTATTCGTCATGGTTCCATGTCTTAGATATTTTCTTGGAACATAAATTCCTTGAACATGTCTTTTGTGTTTACAATTTGTTTTCCGCTCCCGAAGCACCCTTTGCATTGTTTGTTTTTTGACTAATGATGATGTTAAGACCAGAAAGGGAGAGGATATATCGTACTTTTCTCTTAGCAAACTTATTGTTTACGTCTACAATGGAAAAATGCTTACTTTCAACCGCTGGGTCAGTTCTTCAGCGACACCCCTTTTTTCATTTCGAACTTGTCACTGAGTTGAGACGAAACACTATTTTTTTAACTATGTATAGCTGCTTGGCTGTTTTTCTATGAGTGGGAGAAGAGAGAATCGCTATATGGTGAAATAGGGTTTGTAGGATGATGAACAATGAGCAAAATGACTTACTTCCGTTTACATGCTTTTACAGCAAGTAGGTGCATTCAACGATTATAAGCCCTGGTACAGTTACGAATGGTCATATCAGAGATGCAATCCTTCACATTAGCAATGAGATGACGATTTGTATCGTTGTAGAAAATATATAACCCGTTTAAGGGGATCCAGAACTAGAACTGCATTAAATCTTCATGACTCGAAGGCCCATAGATGTAGCCCAATACCTTTTACCTTAACAAATTTTATTAGTCTAGATCTTGGAAATAAAAATAGACGCTCCCAACCCACATGGTACAGCATGCTAGAATCATATGTTACTGCGTATCAAATATTCTAAAAGAATTAGACGTCATGTAGTTGGAAGCTATTAGGAAAAGCTGACTTGTTCATTGAAAACAAAAATTTTGAATAGATGGATCAGCTACCATTCACTTATATTTCATATGCAAGTTCTTATTTGTTGAATTGTAAATTTTGGTTAACCAAATTTATACGAAAATTTTTATTCAGTGCAATTTGACAACTTGCCGTTGATTTAAAATGTTAAAATGTCTAAGTTTAAAATAAATTGTGAAGGTATTGCCAAGCTATAGTTGAACATAATTAACAAAAGCATGAACAGTGAGAGTGAAGTCTGTTGCGATATCCAAGTATCATACCATGATCTCAAGACAACATAAAAGAATGTTAAACTTTGTTTTTTCTAGCTTGATACATCTTTATTACGTAAAATGTGAATTTATATTTAATAGAGTTAAAAATTTGGTATTCAATACATCCTAATCAATTTTTTATATACACTATTACATCATTCTATTAAATTTACTACTATTTTTATCTTAATTACTTCGGTTGACTTTGCCAACTACCATGCAATTTGGTAGAAGAGTCAGATGGGAATTCTTTTAAATTCTCGCCCAAAAATATCCATTCCTTAATACCCTTAAACCACCCTTTAAACTATATTTAGTATTACTACTATTTGTTTTATTTAATTTAGATATAAAGATAGAAAATATATGTTAAAGGTTTATTTAATTTTTAATTAATATTTAATATTTTTTTTCATTCTGTAATATTTGTAACTTGCAAATTACAGTAGTTCAATTTCGAACATTTCTGTAATCCATTTCCTTGTAGACTTAATCGAAGTTAGTTACCAAGTTAATTTGGTAGAACCTTAGAGCAACTGAATCTTTTTTCATTTTTTAATAATTTGAACTTTGTCACAATTCAGGGTCTACCAAATCTACAGCTTAAGCAATCCAAGAAAATATTGAGCCCTTTCATGTTCCTGGAATTTATTTCACTCGTGCTATTAATGAGAAAAACCCTAAATTTCTGAAAAAATGAGGATAGTATTTCTTTATTGTTAGAATTAAAATAACAACGTGTTATTGAGTACTATTCTTCTGAAAATAATATTAGTGATATAAATCAGACTTTCGTTAAGTATGTTTTTATAGTTTACATAAAGATATATTTCTTGTGATCATTTTCATCATTACAACCAAAATTAATATAATAATTTGTGTTTACTCTCCTGATAATGAAGTTCAGTGAAAAATCCCTAAAATAATTTTAGGTAATAACAGTTTCTTATATTCTAACATATTTTCACAGGTCTCTCTAAAATATATTATTGATAAAGATTAAAGAAGATAGTCAGTAAGTAATATTATTTTTTACAATATTTACACCCATTTTTGTAAACAGCTACCTCTCATCTGAAAGCCAGATCTTAAAATTTATTATAAATTAGCAAGTGTATCTTACAAAATCTAACTTCAATTCACCAAAAAACGACAACCCTAATCTTGATTAGAAACGTTCAACCCAAATACAACTTAATTGGAATAGTTGACCTTTCAATAAAATAACGACAACTATTAAGCTTTATTTTAATTAAGAATTCCCCCAAAAGTCACAGGTTGCGAATGATATTTAAATCTTGATTACTCCATTGATGATCCATCAGACATATTATGATTGCAGCCACGCTTTTGAATTGATTTGTTTAATTAATATTTCAGTTGGTCAATAATTTATTAATTAATCTGTATGACTCCCTGGAAATCAAGTTCCTCAACAGAATTTAATAAGAATTTGTTAGGTTTTATTTTATTTTGTAATGAAGTAAACAACTGGTTAAATATATTGAATATGTGCTAAGTTATACTAGCATAAATGCTTCTAATAAACTATATCAAGTAAGAATAAAGTACAGTGCATAATCAGGATGTACACTTACAATACATATATACGATATACATTACTAGCAAGTTGAGCTCTCTTTATATCTAATATTATTATATTCAAGCCATTGAGCATTTGCCTATGGATGTCAACGTCAACCCTAAACAAGTTATATAATTAGGTAGCGTCTGCATAAAAGCGATATATACGACTTCTCTCATCACATTTTACGTTGCTAATTAAATAACTGATGTAATCACTTGAGTAAGGTAATAAATTTTGGGTTCTTTTAATTGAATAATGTGATGTAAGTTGCAAAACTGAAAACTTAGTTTACATACAAAAGTGAATTATATTTAATAGTTTGTTAGGCCGAATTAATACAGCTTCAACATATAATTTTTTCATTTAATTTTGTATTTCGAATTATTTTTCCTATTTATCTCAATTACTGACATTAATTTTTAATACTATCCCATAAATTATAATGTGGTGAAAACGTTTGGTATAATATTTTTTTTTCATATGCAAGCTATATTTACATTAAATATGTGTCTACGTAGGCAAGTTATTGACATTTCGTACAGGTCTTTGAACGTGAAAGTCTTAATAATAATTAAGTAACGTAATAATTTTGTCAAATGCTTCCAGGTCCAATGTACGTTTCTCTATCATTATATTCACAGACAAAAACGATGAAAGTTGGAAGTTCTCTTTTCACATAGTAATTATGGAGGAAGACCTGCTGACTCTTTCGCAGTTTTTGTTCCATTCTTCATCTTCTCGACTACCAAACCTTCTCTGTAATGGCTGCTACAGATCACCTGTCTGTGTGACTTTTAGAATTCAAGTTAACAAGAAAAAGTCGATACTACATCTGGCCCATGATGTCAAAAATTTGAATAAAATGAAAACGAAAAAAATAGATTATTGAACAATATTCTATTTGTTCAAAAATTCTTCTGAAATTTCTCTTTAATTTATCATATAAAAGGAGTTACCTTTTTTTTTTATTTATTAAATGGAATATTCAACAAAGAGGAAATGCCTTGATAAGAAAAGAAATAATACGAGGGTTGACAAGAACCAAACCCAAAGAAAATAAAGAACACAATAATACTATATAAAAAAATATATATATTATGTTAAAAAAATTGCATAGAATCTCAAAAGGAAAGGAAAACTGGAGAGTCTATCTACCAAAAAGAAAAATAGTGAGTAAGAGATTTTTTTATCTTAATATTTATTTGTTTGAATTTCTTTATTTAAAGTAATTAAAATTATTTATTTTTTTAACTTAGTAAACATTTTAAGACACTTTTTACTTAATAAAAAAAATAAAAGTTTTCTACTTTTTGTCTAAATATCTTAAAAGTTATTTTTGTGGAATATATATATATTCACAAAAATATCCTTAATTAATTTACATCTTTATCCATATAAAAATTTAATTAATACTTTCCCTTTTATTTTTAAAATATGCAAATTTTTTTATTAAAAAATGGCACAATTTTAAAAATTAATATAAATTATTATTATTATTCTTATTTAGATTTATCAAGCTCTCTTATAAAATAATGGGTGATGATGAACTTAAGCCATAGAGAAGAGAAGAAGAATAGAAAATGAAAGAATTTTTGTCAAACATAACCGCTTCGTGAGGAGAAATCAGTTTCATTATAGGATGATTCAGGAAAGCAATTTTAAACTCGTCAAAGATATTAAAAGACTTTGAATGCCTGCTAAAATGCCGGCCCCTCTGTAACCATGAAAGGAGTTATATAACAATTCTTGATAAAATGGACACTCAAAGGAAAGCCATTGAAGACCAATTCGTTGCATCCATATAGAGTTGTCTACTATTATTTTCAACTAACGAGACATTAATTGAAGTCAATCCCATGTATTTTATACCGGTTTCGTGGAATTTTATTTTCAAATTGCGAAAAGAGAGAAAATAATTAATTGTTACTAATAATGGCACAACAACTTTTCTATTTGGCAACTTATACAGTCAAATTTTAGATAATTTTTAAGGATAAATGATGAATTTAAAATAAAATAATTTAGTTTGCAATCGGATAATTTCTTTTTTTCCTTTTAACTATAATAACTCTAAAAAATTTTGTAAAATTCTAAACTTTTTTTTATTTTTTAAAATATTTTTACATAAAAATTTTGATTTCTTAATCTTTATCTAACATTTCTATATCTATTACGTTAACAGTAGTATTAGCAGAATGGTTTGATTGACTGGCCGTTCTAAATCCTAATACTAATTCAAAGGAACGAAATTAGAAAAAACTATGAGATAACTTCATAACAACTTGCATTATTTATTTTGGAACAGAAACTTACAGTCATTAAACTCAATTAATATTTTATTAACATCTCTCTAAACTGTCACTAATTATATTATAACTTCCCACATGATATGTGAAACAATTAATATACTCAATGCGTACATCGAATCATTCTTTTGTCTCTAAACTCGTCTGGCTTAATTACCAATCAAATTTAAATTCAATTACTGATCAGAAATCAGAATGGATCAAATTCAATTATTAGACGCCAACGGACTTGATCCAGAGGTTGATTGATACATAAAATTAATATACTCCATGCGTGCATCTTTTTCTCTAGACTCAATCAAAATTAAATTCAATTCCTCATCAGAAATAAGAATGGATCAAATTCAATTATTAGACGTCAACGGACTTCATTCCGAGGTTGAGTTTGATTATATACAATTAATATACTCCATGCGTGCATCTAATCGAGCCTTTTTCTCTAGACTCAGTCGATTAATTACCAATCCAAATTAAATTAAATTACTGATCAAAAATCAGAATGGATCAAATTCAATTATCAGACGCCAAAGGACTTCTTCCCGAGGTTGATTGATATATTGCCGAGTTTTGTGCTCTATTACGAGGTGGCTTAGTTGCATTTTAATACATTTAATTATTAATTAATTAATTAATTAATTAATTAATAATAGATCCTGACATGAACTAATTAAGATTTTTATATTTATTATTTATATTAATCTTTTGTATTTAATATAATAATAAATAATAAATTAATTTTAATGCACTATAAATTATAACTTATTAAATATAAAAATATTAATAAGTGTCCTAAGGAAATTCTTTACCATAACTTTTATAGTATTCATACTTTATTAATTAATTCATACACATTCTAGCTAGTAAGGTTTGAGTTATAAAATCAATTTATTAGTTTTGTCGTTTCATCCCGTTTTGAAATAATATTTGTTTCTTAAATTTTTTTTTGCTTTTACTCTAACATAGCACGCCAAATTTGTGAAATTTATAGGTATTTTTTGTTGAATTTACGGCTTATGTAAAAATTTCACATTGTGTAAAAGTGAGTATTGGTGAAATATTCGAGCCTATAGAAAAAAAAAATTATGTTTTGATTGTACCAAATGCTAATTTCAATTACACCAAATACTATTCTCTAGTATAAAGAGTTCTTTTCAAAAAGTATCATATAGTTTGAATATTCTTTTTTAAATATTTTCAGTTAGATTCCAAAAGTTGAAATATTTATATAATAGTTTAAATATTTTGAGTATTTGTAATTTGACCCAAACGATTATATTTAGAGATGATAAACAGTAAATTTTCTGTGATTTTAAAAAATATAAGTATTTATATTGAACTTCATTGTTCTTTATTTTTTATTTTATATTATTTGTTATTTTGTAATTTATTATTATATTTCAAAAACTAACATCATTAGAAGTTGTAATTGTTTTTGAGAATTTTGCATTTCTGCTACAAAACATTCTCTTTGTCTAATTATCAAGAAGTGTCCAGCTTTGATAAATATATAGAGATAGATAAAATATCACTAAGGTGATCAATGGATATTTGTAAAAACAACAAAGTCTTGAGTTTTAGTATTACATCATCGCATGAAACAAATTAAACTATGATGTTGATGCATGAATTTGGTTAAAGGCGTGAATATGGAATGGGGTCCAACACCTTTAAGAAGAATGGACTTGATGGAGCTGATCATGCACTACTGACCACGAATTGTTTAAGCTAAATTGGTTTAGATTAAATTGAAAGCTCGTTAGATAAGATACTATCTTTAGTATTCTCATCCAAGGTTAGAATAGGGTAATGGTCCTCATTAAGAAATAAGCCAATAATAAAGCAAAAATTTGTTCTCCTTGATTTATCTTTTATACTCAAAAGGAATTAGGGCACCAACAAAAAAAAAAAAAAAAAAAAAAAGTGGTACATAAAGGGTACTACCTAAAACAAATAAGAACATGATAAGTAGCTTATAGAGAGATAAGGCAATCTCCAACACCCTATTATACTATGACATGTGGCATGTATCAGGGGATAATGTGAAATAAGTTGACCCTTAAATACCTTATGTCTACTTTAAGGAATAATGATAGAAAATATTTCTTATAAATGAAGAGATATTAGAGAAATTTAGATCATAGGATTTAAGCATGTCTTATTTCCGATCTTGGACTTTGAAACAAGAAAAGAAGAAAAAAAATTGGGGTCTGATGAACAGGAGAATAGATAGTTTATAATTAACGGTTTAATCAATAGTGTAAATAATATTTTTAAGCTCATAAATAGTATTTTATGGCCTTATAAACAATACTTTTGCTTCTTATGAGCAATATTCTCTAGGTCTTTGTGAATAATATTCTTCAAGCTGGTCTATAATAAATCATCTAATCTTGTGAGTAGTATTCAACCTTAAGTTCAAAATTCTTCTCTTCACTCTCATTTTGTACTACTCTAATTGAGATTAGGTGGCTTGCATATGTTGTACATGTGCTATTTAGTGGTTATAATTTTCTACTACATTAAACTTGAAGTTGATTGAAAGTATGTTCTTAGAGTTAGATCTAAGTTGGTAGTATCCATCATGCAAAAACACCCTCTTGTTAGTTCAAGATATTTTCTCGCATCAACATATGATATAGTTAGCTGGCGACTATTGTATTCTCTAAAAATAATAGAGATAATATGGACAGATTTTCTGTTTTCTTACATATTCTTCTTCCAAAAAATTATGATGGTGGAAATATCCAATTCTTAAAAGGTATAGTGTTAATCATCATCGTCATAATAATAAAAGCAAACCAAAACTTTATAAAATTTTGTCTCCTTAGTCTATTTTTTGTATTCATATGTAATTATGGGTCCACCAAAAAAAAAGTGACACCTAAAGAGTGCCATATAAAGCCAATAAGAATATGATAACTTGTGGAAGAAATATAATCTCCAACACATATTATACTAGGACATGAGTTATGTATTAAGGGATAATATAAAATAAGTTGACTCTTAAAATATTTTGCAGCCTCACAAACCGTACTTTGCATCTCATGAACTGTATTTTTTGTATCAGGAACAGTATTCTCCACCTTTTCCTAAATAATATTCTTTAAGCTCGTCTACAGTAGATTGTTCAATCTCGTGAACACTGTTTAATCTCAAGTCAAAAACACTTCTCTCTACTCTCATTTTATACTTTGATTGATATTGAGTGGTTTTCGTATGTTGTATATTTGTTATTTTGTAATTGTTATTTTTATTTACGTTGGACTCGAGGCCACATAAAAGCATGATTTGGAGTTAAACCTCGTTTAGGAGTATCCACCACTTGAAAAACACCCTCTTCTCTGTGCGGAATATTTTCTCACATCAACATATAATATAGCATTCTGATTGCTATCGCATTCTCTAAAAACAACAGAGATAATATGGACAGATTTTCAGTTTTTAATCATGTTCTTTTTTTAAAAATTTGTGGTGGTGAAAAATTTCAACTCTTAATAGGCCTACTGTTAATAAATAAATCAGACCAAAACAAAATTTTGCTCATTGAGCTGGGTATTTTTCCACACCCAACCAATTTTAATTAATCGTCTTATTCATATATTTGATTTCTTGATAAATTTAGGATTGAATTGCTTGAGTTTACTGATTTGATGCTAAATTTAGGATTGAATTGCTTGGGTTTTACTGATTTGATGTTGATCTTTACTAAAATAATGTTCTTTTTAATTGTAGATGAGAGTGATTTCAAAGGTTAAATTCTCAGCTCTATGTTATTTTGACTTGTGAATGTGTTTTTAGGTGGGTTGGCTTCTTAAATAAACTTGTAACTTTATGTCCCTCCAATCTAATTCTTTGCATTTGGTTATTAACTCTTTTTATTTAATTCTTCTTTTATTTAAAAAATAAAAAGGCTTGTAGCCTTGTGTATTAATAGGGATCTTTCTCTCGAGAAAGTGGAGGAAAAAAAAAGCCTGAACTGTACCCATTTTTCTTATAGAAGGAGAAGGCAAAAATGATTATTATTTCCATACGACAATTAAGACATTTTGAAAAAAAAGAAAGAAAGGAAAATTCCAATCAATCTTATAAAACACGTTCCTAAGGTCAAACGCATGGACGAATGAAAATCCATCTCCTAAGTTACATCCCATGTTTGACCTCAACCTTACCTCAATTCACTTAAACTACAAGTGCAAAACCCTAATCTAGATGACATTTGATATATACAAGGAACTCCGGTCACCCGTGGTAACATTGCAAATGCTTTGACCAGTATCCCAATCCCCATGTGACTTTTGTCCCACAAGAAACTTCAACGATGTTGGCAGGGGTAGGATTAGGTGGGGTGCGGTCATTGCGGCATAGGTCTCTCTCTTCTTCTCTGACATGCTATCTAAAGAGTTGAAGTTGAATTCTTCCTTTTTTTATTTACTATGATTATGAAAAATGGAAATTTATTTATATAATAAATGGCTGTCACAGTAGTATTTCTTTAATGCAATTGGATGAGGTTGTTGACATTGTGTGTATTTGTGAATGTTGTTTCTTAGAAAATGAGTCAAATACTGCAGGCTTTCTATAAAATAAAAGGTAAACAATCTCTGAGATGGCTTGAACAAGAGAAAATTATGGAGGGGAAAAGAGCAGCAGCAGCTATGGATGATGTTTTTCAAAGATCTGGACGAAGAGGAGCCCTCGACGACGAAGAGAAGAAAATTGATTCTGCCGTTGATACAGACGAGATGGTTGTTAAGGTGAATATCATAACTAAACAAGGCTCAATATAAAAAGTTTCCGAAGACTTATTGCTTCAAAAGTAATATGTGTTAATGTAATTATTGTCCCGCCTATACAATACATCTCTTTTGATCGATCAACTCTGCTTTTCTGCCATATTTTGCAACTACTTGTTTATAATATTTCTTCAAACTTAAGGTCAAATTTTTATTCTTATATATTCTTATACTTCAGATCGGAAGCAAGAGAGTGCGCCATGAGAACAATGATACGAGTCCATCTTCACCTGAGCAAAAGCATTTAAGCCACGCCAAGCAGGTGAAGAAACTGATTAACCCTACTGTTAAGACCTTTCTTTCTACTGTAAATTTGCTGCCCTTTTTGAAATCTCTCCCTAAAATCTATTGATATGCGTGTCTCTAGTTAATAATATATTGGATCCAGAACCAGACAAAAGGAAAAAAAATATATATATTAATGGATGAAATTTACATTCCTCAAATTTTTGAAAGTGTATATATGCATGAATTTTTACTTTACATATATGAGTATATGGAATTTTCTAAAATATTATCAGCAAAGATATTTCTAACATTAGTTTGTGTAATTAAGATCACATGTATTTGCATCAATCAACATCTGAAAATGATTTCATTTAATATAAGAAAAGACATGTTGGATGGCCAATACCAATAAGGGAAGGTTGAAAATCGGTAATATAGTAGACAAGCGGTGGTAATAATATACAGTTTTAGTTTTCTTCAACTCTTGACTAGGAAGATTCTAAGGACCTTTAGATAACATGGGTTTAAGACCATAAATTCAATGTATTCTTGGTCCACATGAGGCAATACTACAGTTACAGACAAATGTTGAATTAATTTGATTATTCATGTTCAAATTTTCATTTTGTTCATTACAATTATATATTCTACACAACTTCTTGGATATATAACGTTAGTATTTAGATGATAAATTTTCACTATGATGCAGGAACTGGTTCTAGCTTATAATGCAAAACTATCCTCTTTAAGATCTGATTCAAGACCATCTTCTTAGAGCCAAAAAGAACATGTTAGAACATTTTTTCTTAACTAAAATTTAGTTAGAAAAATAAATATAGAGCAGGTTAAAATAGTTTGATCATCTGTTAACAAGCTCATGATTATCGTTCTCATACCAAATTTTTTAAATTAGGTTGCAGAACTTTCAAAGTTTTTCCACTTGTCTTCATGTATACATATCTTCGCTCGAGAAATATACGTTTCACATCTTTCAAATTTGGCTTTCTATTTACTGAAATTTGCTCCCCATATATGGCATCTCAAGTCACTCTATTTTCATGAACTTGAGTAAGTGATGTGCCTATATAGCACATCATACTAAATTAATATACATGGTTACGAATGAAGGATTTAATCTTTGAAACAGTACTGTAGACTCTTTTAAAATCAATCAAAAATGGCATGAGGTCTGATTCATTCTTGCTCCTTTGTAAATCATAATTGAACTCAGTTTCTTACATTTGTAATGATTAGGATGATCAGCTTGAATCTGCCAGAGCCGAAATGGGTGAGGTGATACAAGAAAATCAAAGGCTGAAGATATACCTAGATCGCATTATGAAGGATTACCAAAACCTTCATATGCAATTTATTAACATTGTTCAGCAAGAATCAAAGAAATCCACAGACACATCGAATGATCATGACGAAGAAATCGAAGAACCTGAGCTTGTATCTCTTAGCCTTGGAAGATTTTCAAGTGACTCAAAAAAGGATGACAAGGGCAAAAACTCTAGTCGAGGAAAGGAGGACGAGCACGTTAAAGAAGGCTTATCTCTTGGACTAGAATGCAAATTTGAAGAGACTAAATCAGATGCAAATGAATCTTTGCCAAGTCCAAGTGCTGCACATAGTTCTGAAGAACGAAAGCAAGAAGCTGGGGAGACCTGTCCCCCTAGTCAACTTCTCAACAAAATGAGAACTGGAGATGATGAAATTTTGCAAGAAAGTCAAGTCAAAAAGGCTAGGGTTTCTGTGAGAGCTAGGTGCAACTCGCCAACGGTCAGTATTGATCATAAATTATAAATGCATCAATTAACTAGTGATATCAATTACTTAATGGATTAACGCGACACTACATCGATTCATTTAGATTAATAAAACCTTTTTTATGCAGATGAATGATGGTTGCCAATGGAGGAAATACGGACAAAAGATAGCCAAAGGAAACCCATGCCCCCGAGCATACTA
>JAWDEX010000016.1:3171016-3184032 GCA_035221805.1 Trichilia hirta | reverse complement strand
CAGATGAATGATGGTTGCCAATGGAGGAAATACGGACAAAAGATAGCCAAAGGAAACCCATGCCCCCGAGCATACTATCGCTGCACAGTTGCCCCTTCGTGCCCAGTGCGAAAACAGGTACATATATGTCTTAAGCTATACGTTCAAACTACCCTGCAATGTGTTTTATCTTTTCATTTCTCCTGTAATATTTTTAACAATTTCTAATTAACTTTTCTTTCTAATTTCAGGTGCAAAGATGCGCCGAGGACACGTCAATTTTAGTCACAACTTATGAAGGAACCCACAACCACCCACTTCCTGTGTCAGCAACTGCGATGGCTTCCACCACTTCTGCAGCTGCTTCAATGATATTGTCTGGTTCATCATCGACCTCTCGCCCTGGTTCCAATGCACCATCCACCACGATCGCAGGAGCCAATAATCTCCATGGACTTAACTTTTATCTATCTGATAACTCAAAGTCAAAGCAATATTATTTATCTAACTCTTCATTATCAACTTCACCTTCACACCCAACCATCACTCTTGACCTCACTACAAACGCACCATCTTCTTCTTCATCTGATTTCAGTAGGTTTACTTCAAATTATCCCCCAGCTCCAAGATATTCTTCCCCAAATCTCGACTTCAGTTCTTCAGATGGGTTACTTAGCTACATCAATACTACTCGACCACCCTACATCAAAAATCAAATTGGAACTATAAACCTAGGAAGGCAGCCCTTAGAGAACGTCTATCAATCCTACATGCAAAAAAATAACCCTATTCCTCTACAGTATTTACCACCTGATACAATAGCAGCTGCAACCAAAGCAGTAACAGCTGACCCAAGTTTCCAATCAGCTCTAGCAGCAGCGCTTAAATCAATCATTGGCACCGGTAATAGTGGTAATGGAGCTGCAAATCAGGTCAGCGGAGAGAATTTTGATCAGAAACTTAAGTGGGTTGAACAATTTCCAGTGGCTTCTGGTACTCAGAAACAGTGACGGAAAGCGGTTGCTCATCAAGCTACTTGAACAAATCGTCTACAACAAATTCTCAGCCAGGAAGCTTGATATTTCTACCACCTTCCATGCCATTTTCTACCTCTAACAGTGCGTCCGCATCTCCTAATGATATTAGGGAGCATACCAATTGAAGGTATGATCATATTTAAAATGTTTAGTCTTAATTACTTCCTTTTAAGTTGTGATGGACGATCAAGAAATTAATGAACGAGTGCGGTGACAGCATCTGTAAAATTAAAAATGTTTTTGTTTTTGTTTTTTCGTATAATTTCTGAGTATATCTGTAACGTAAATCGATTGCCAAGGCATAAATTACACATAAGCTTGAACAATATATTTTTCTATTTTTATTAGACATGTTGGTCTTCAATCTCTTATATACCATATGTCGACAATAAAGGTGTTTCGATTGTCAAAAAAAAAAAGCTACTTATTCTCAATGCTACATGGAAACTCGATTTTGGCAGTTTGAATTGATAAACGTTTTCAACTTTAAGATCATTATAGAGGAGAATATCTGCACTTGAATGATCTGTAATCTACGGTCATAGAGGAATGAAAGGGTTATTTTTTAAAACCTCTCCTGAGATTTGCAGAAACCAAAGGTAGGGGGAGAGAGTATATTAAAATTTGCAGAAACCTCCTATACTACAGTAATTTCATCTAAAAATGATAAGATATTTAAATTAACCTTATTTTATCTTTTTAAAATAATTACTTATCACTTGGGTTAAATTAGTCTCATTTTATTCTTTTTATAAACAATTACTTTATTATATTTGTGTTAAACTACCCATCGTTCTTAATATTTATTTTTTATTTACAAGAATAAATTTTTCACCAAAAAAATCAAATAATGTATAACACGTTAATATAAAAAAGATCATTTTACTCCCAAAAAATTAAAATTATTCAAAAGTTAAATTTTTTATACTTTGCTAATTTGAGTGTAAGGAATGTACCCATTAGAAATTAGTACTTACATAATAATTTTAAATTTTGATTACATAAATGTTATTTATTTAAAAAATAAAACATAAATAATAAAAACAAAATATTAAATTTTCATTTTCTAACCATGTCTCCGTAAATCACTCTGCACTTATAAAATAATAAAAATGTCTACCTATAGACCATTACATCAAGCCGTATTTACATGGGGTCATAGTGATGTTTAATTTTGAACTATTATGTGTTATTTACTTTTAAATTAGTATATTTATATATTTATTTTTTTATTATTTTATTTAAATTATTATATTTACATGTTTATTTTTTATTTTTCATTTTAAATTAGTACATCTGTTTAAAGTTTTAAGTAAATTTTATTTTATTTATTATTATTTGAATTAATTGAGTAATCAATAGTAAAGAAAAGAGTGAAACAAGGCGAAGTCAGTTGGAGTAATTTGTTTACAACATGATTTTACTTAAATACCAACAATAGCATTGGATAGAAACATAGATGAAGTTATTGTAATAGGAGAAGTTTCTGTGAATTTTCAAATATTTTTTCTCTCTTTGTGGTTTTCACAAATCTTAGGGGAGATTTTCAAAAATACCCAAAATTGAAAATAAGAAGATAACATTTATGAAATTAACCTTCAATATATGTATGGCCTATATATATATTCATCATATAGCAAGCAATGCCACTTTAACTTAAGCATCAATCAGCACAAATAAATTTCAACTATCACCAGTAGTAAACTCAAGTTTTTACTAATTATGATCAATTACTTATAATCAAGCTTTATTGACCTTTCACTCTCTTTTCCCTCTATCTATCTCTCTATCAATAGGTCTATCTATCCATTTACATACGTCACCTTGATAGCCAGTTTCGTATAAACTTGTATAACGATAAGTGCTTCTCTTTCGGCCACGTTGATTCATGCATAGAAAAGTAAACCATTTTCATTCAATATGTATCCCACATACTAACTGACTGCATGCGGCCCAAGGATAAACCTTTGAGATATGTAGTTCCTTTCCCTACAAGTCTACAACATTTGCAAAATGTCAAATATCGGTTGAATATATAGCGTTGTAATTTATAATCCATCAACCTCTTGTTATATGCATAATAATATAGAAGGGAAATGGGAGAACGATAAACAGTAGCAGGGTAATGGCGGCCCTGATGTGGGCTGTATTCTAATTTATCTTTGAAGAACAATATACAATGTTTGCATGTTTATTACAGTTGACATATTATATCCTCGACACTCTTCAACAATCAAATTTATATATAATCTCTTTTGAATCAAGATTCTGTTTCTTGTCAGTAACTGTTTTTGGCAAAAGACCTAAGGTTTATGTTCTCTTTACATGTACGCCAGGAAAACGAATTATATCACAGATAAAGAAAGTTCTCGACAAATATAAACAGTTGGGTATGTAGCGTAAATGGTAGAGCGCTTGTTTTGCATGCAAGCAGTACGGAGTTCTATCCCATGCATCTCCAACTAAAACTCTATATTTTGATTCATCTAAGATCAATATTGGTTCTCTCGTATGTACTTAGTTGATGGAAAATAAATTTACATAACAAGCGGAGAAAGAAATATGGATGAGAAGCAATAAAGTGACATGATCGCTTGCCGAGAAGACATTTAGTACTACTCTCTACTTATTCAATTCAATTTCGTCATCTTCCCTATTCATTCATAAACATTTGTATTAGTACTTGTACTATAATCAATATTCTATTTTTAGTATATAATCCACGTATATAATATGTATGATGGCTACTTTATAGATTAAAACTATTCCCAATCACATTCACAGCATGCTACACCATCCAATTTAGACCCAAAACTTTTTCCCTTTGTTGCATAAAGTGAAGAAGAATCTAAGCCACACTTCTCTAAAATCCCCATCTCGTTAATTAAAATAGAGAGAGAAAGAGAATGTTTTGATGTTATGATTCGGGATTAATAAAAGATTAATTTATGACTAGAGAACATAATGTATCTAATTACGTGTAATACTGTGTGAAGATGGGGAGTTATATTTTCACGCAAATGGTAATCGCCGAAACATTAGCAGAGCAGAAACAGGACGGAAGGAGGGTTGGGACGGACTCACCATTCACAAGAAACCGACCACATGCCTACGATGAAATAAAAAGTACTCCTTTCTTCACTGTCAGTAGATTCCTTCTTCATTATTTCCTCTCCACTTATTCTCTCCGTTTTGATCAACCCATCTTTTTCTGTTTTCTCTCTCTTTTTTTTCTCCATAAATTCGTTCAATCCAAAGCTGAAACTTGAACTATCTTTCTATCTGTGGTTTCCCAACTTCTTATTCCGACTCCTTGCAGGTTGCAAACTTTTCTTTTAGTTTCTCTTTTCAATTTTGCGTCAGTTCCTTTTTTAGTTTAAGCACATTAGATTGTGGGGTTAGATCTTTTTAGGCAGACGAATGATCAAAATATTGTTTGTCAAGCAATTAACAAACCTAATTTTATGGACTGTTTGGATGCGTGTGAAATTTTTTGTTCAGATGTGGACTGAGAATTTATCGCGCCTATTAAATGCTTATGCAATCTTATTCATATTTCTGGTTAATGTAAATTCATTATGGTTTAGTTGGTGACTATAAGTAGACTGAGAAATGGAAAAGAAAGACAAAGCTCTTGGTTTCGTTTTGTGTATAGAAAGGAAATTTTATTTAATTGGGATGAATGATACGATCTCTCCTAATACATATCATTTGTATTTACTGCTTTTGGTTTAAGTTTCATGATACAACGAGATACTGAATTTTTTATTCTTTTAAGGTTATTTAAAGTGAAAAGATGAATTGGGTTTGTTGTAATGCTGAATTTTTTAAGTTTGTAGTTGTTGCAATGTCGACTCCCTCAAGGAAGAGGCTGATGAGTGATTTTAAGAGGTTGCAACAAGACCCACCAGCAGGCATCGTTGGGGCGCCTCAAGACAACAATATTATGCTCTGGAATGCTGTCATATTTGGGTAAGATTGGAACATCGTTTAACCAGTGTCGCTTTGTTCTTGCTAGTTTTATTTATAATTTTTCTTTCCATTTATCACTATAAGTATGGTTGGATAAATTGTTTCTGGTTTCTTGTCTGATTTGGCTTGCGGTCCTTCTGATACTCCATGGGATGGAGGTGAGTCATCCTGGTTCTGAAGCTTATAGTGGAAGGGAATGCATCGAATTGTTCATTACACTTTACTTTTCATCGTTTCCTGGGCTCAAATTATAATCTGGAGGGACTTCATATTCTGTTAAGTGACTAATAACTTTTGTATTTCTTGTGATCGTACTTAACTCTCTATATTTTTATTCAAATTGAGGTGGTTATGGATTACAAGGCTTAGAGCTTTATTTTCTTTGAATGATATTTGTGTAACACGCATATACGATCCGTCAACTGATATTTCTTGCATAATTGAAACATGTGAAGTAGTAGGGTGGAATGCATGCTTGAGTCCACATTACATGAACTCATATCCAGAATGAACACAAATCGTGGAATTTAGAGGTCACCTTGTATGTAAAGAAGAAAGCTCAAAGTAAACCAACCCTTAGCTGCACTATAGAGCTTCTGGCTACAGAGCCCTCTGTTACACTATTCTTAAGATTATTGTTGATGTGTACTCGAATTAAGCCAGGCTTACAAAGAAAGGAGGTAGATCTTTTGCTATACATTTATGGGTAATACATTAACGAGAGAAGGAATGGTATTGCCTTTTCTTTTATTACTGCTTGGGCAATCTTCTCCTTTAAGGTTAGTGAGAAAGCTTCAAAAGTTCATCCAGAAAGCTAAGTGCATGACAAAAGTTAAATAAGGACCATCTACAGGTCATATAAGTTTTCTATGCTATAGACAAGTCACATCCTGTTTATTTGCTATTAGGTGTTACCTTGACTTCAAAGAGGAAAAGATAATTATATTGTTTTCTGATCTTTGAAAATCTATATTTTCTATTTCAGTGTTTAACTTTTCTTTGTACAACATATGTTTATTATCATAACGCCTCAGAACAATGTTTACATCTATATGGAAAAAACTTCTTTTTGAGTTCCACAGGCACATTCAAGTTGACTCTCCAGTTTACAGCGGATTATCCAAACAAACCCCCAACTGTGCGGTTTGTTTCTGGGATGTTTCATCTGAATAGTATGTTAAAATATTAACTACTTTGCCACTGGCGTTCACATTCAGTTAAATTTCAGTCTAATATCAGTAATCAATTGATTTGGGCAGTTTACGCTGATGGAAGTATTTGCTTGGATAATTAACAAAATCAATGGAGTCCAATATATGATGTGGCAGCTATACTTACATCTATTCAGGTATGTGGATTTTTGTTGCCTAGCGAATTGTTCTCTTTGGTTATTGTTATCAAAATTGCAAAGCAGGCGGTGTATCTCATTTTTCTGGGGTATGGTTTTCACTTTTCTTACACTTCAGTTCTTACAAATGAGCATGGGGAAACTTAAGATGCCAATGAATTGTTTACTAGCAACTTAAAACCTATTTTAAAACAAATGATCACCTAGTTCCCAAAATATATTTAGCCTTTTATAGCATTTTAATTGTGCATCTGATGTACTTGGTGATTTGGCTGTTATTGTCTTTTTGTAGTCACTGCTCTGTGATCCCAATACAAATTCTCCCGCAAATTCTGAAGATGCTCAGATGTTTAGTGAAAACAATCGCGAATACAACCGAATTGTAAGGGAAATAGTAGAGCAGAGCTGGACAGCAGACTAACTAAATTCTTGTGCACTGGTTGTGCAGTTGGAGTCAGCAGTTTTAAGGGCATGCCCTCTTCGAAAAACTAGCAGAGTTGCATGTTTATCTTCTCTATCTTATGGTATCTCCGATACTATGAATCTTATATTATGAACATTATCCTTGCATATTATAATATGACTTTAACCATGGTGTGCCTTTAAGCTTGTGTAAAAGGAAATGTCTTAAGGTAAACAGTTTGCAGCAAATTTATGTGGACTCCCATGATTCATTGAAGAAATTGTCACTTGTGTGAACGAATTATCATGACCAGAAGCTATTCGGTTTTGGCTGCATCTTTGTTTGAAACATGAAAGCATGGTTGGAGATATTTTGTCTTTTCGGGTGCACTTCTCCATTCTAGATGTACGTATTTGTTTTAGTTTTCAGTTTGAATTTAGCATATTTTGTCTTTGCTGTTGCCCTGTACTGGCTCAAGCAAAGTATAACTTCGGTTTTATTCGATGAAAGAATGGAATGTTCCTCGAAAGACTGGAAAATTCAAGGTGCTTTTAATTTAGGTTTTTCTTATAACAATTCAATTGTTTAGTGGAAATATCGACCTCCACTTAGCAATGCATTTTAAAAAACAGAGAGACGGAAAAACTAAATTTTAAGAAATCTATAATTCAATGTTCCCGTCAAGGGTAATATAATGCCCGGCTAATCTTTTCTCTATACAGACTAGAATTAGCCCAAAATTCAGCTCCAGCTCTAGCAGCATAAGAACAATTAATTCACCAGCGTGACCAACACGCGTCGCTAAAAATATTCGCGATCTTGAAAACTTAAGATTGGCATGTTAAAAGAAATTTCATCAAAGATTGGAATCACAATTTAAGACAATTATAACCTGTTCAAGTGGGGAAAAGAGCAGAAAAGGGAAACAGATAATTAGATTGGGAGCACGGTTACTAATATTGGAGGAAAATTAAATAGGTTTAATGATTCACTGTATCGTATCGCCAACAAATAATTGTATAATACCAGACACATAATTTCAGTTTAAGCAACCAAAGACATTTAGAAAATCCCTATCACACCAGATTGGAACAAGACATCAACACTATACAAATCTACAAGCGAAAACCAACAAGAAGCAAACACTTAAGAAAACAGATATGCTTCGGCATTGCTGGATCAGAATGTATCACCCTAGTCACTTCAGTCAGACACAAATCTCTTTGACTGGGGAAGTGTCCTACAGCAGAATGGGAAATAAAATTATCAAAAGAAACAAAGTGATGAATGAAAGAAGTGGAGACCGTCAGGTTAAACTAATGTTGTTTACTTTAGTAGAGTGTGTACTTTACCAGGTTCTCTTTGTTATTCTCTTCAACTTTATCCCTTGCAGATGGACTGACCGAACCTGTAAGCAATCACCAAATTTTTAGGCGACCAGGAAAAAAGACAGAGTGACTATTACACAAGTAAAAACACTCAAGAACTAGCATTCTGCGCTACCTGATTTCTTTTCTTGATTAATCCTATCCTTTTCTTTATGTGTCTCTTGTTTAGTTGGTTTAGTTGGTTCTTGGGGCTTCTTGTGCATGTTGCGATTTGCAGAGTTAGGAATAGATCTTGAATTAACAGAATTCTTATTCAAAGTTGCCCTGGTCCTCGTTGCAGCATAATTCTTTGGAATAGTCTCCTTGACTGATTCTGTGATTGAGGAAACTTGAGCAACATTAGTGTTCAAGGACTTGGGTTTCAGTTTCCCAGTTCCCATTGCAGAAGATGACCTGTAAACCTCATCGTCAGATGAGCGAGTTCCCTCTTCAGGCACCTGAGAGCAGGTTTCCGAGACTTGCAACTGCTCTGAAGGTTCTGATATATTGTAGCTGTCAAATAGATCTTTAACACGTTCTCCAAATTCACGAAGATTATGACGGCGGGCATAGGATTTGAGCCCATCCCGCATTTTCTGAAGAGGCTGGATTTGATTGTATTCATAAACAGGAGATGAAAACCAAATGGTCAATATCATCCCTTATGTACATATCTATAAGCAGTTAAGCACATCCCATCATCCATTGAGTGATGTATACAAGAATATAACAGAGAGAAACAAATATGTACAACAATAAGATGTGTGAAACATAAACTTAACTAGAAGTGGAACAATCAGATCAGTGTCAAACGAAAAGAAGAAAAAAAAAATAACATGATTGAAAAACAAAGGGTCGAGGACGAATTCTTACCCCAACAAAGAGGAAACATGCATCAACAATGGGTTAAAAATAAAATTGCATTTACATTCTCACAAAATGACACAAATATATTCCCATTTGTTTACTGAATGCACTTAATAAAGAAATCATGAGATTCATTTGTGAGATAAGTAGATACTCATTATCCAACTAAATCCCATAATTTTGCAAGCCAGTAAAAAGGGGAAATCACAGATTCAAATTTACTTACCTCACAACCGGCTTCCAAGGCAAGTTTGAAAAATTCAAGTGAAATTGAGTGCTTAGCAGCATCTTCAGAGTGCTTTATTTGGTTTAGCCAATGTGATGCTGAGAACAGAGGATTGTACTTCTTTCGGCTTGATGCTCTGGAAATATCAGAAAGAGGTGTCTGACTTTTCCCCTGAGTATTAGCCAACCTCTCAGCTCTAGTTTCAGAAATTGGAGTGATATTGCCGGCTGATTTTGGAGCTGAACCAACTGCCGATTTGGCGGGAATAGAAAGCCTTCTAGGTGGCTTAGTAGAAGAATTTTCTTTGGCTGAGAGATCAAGAACACTCACGCTTTTACTTACAGTTGAGGAAGTTCTCTCCCTGGAAAGCAAAGAAAATAGATACGTAGAATGTATCAATACTCAAATACTTTCCTTCTCAAAATAATGTAAGAAGGGCAAAAGGAGAAAAAATATTCATTAGTGATTTATTACAGGTGGCAGTTGGTAATAAGAGCTAAATTCAAAACATTCCTTATTTGATTTATCAAAGAATTTCAGTTGAATGTATAATAATGGACTTCAGTCCATGGCATTGTTGCTGCAAATAAGTATGCATATAGCCATGGCCGTTAAATTTGGAATTCTAAGAAATATAAAGAATTGCAGAACGCTCCACACAAGTGGGTAAATTATTCTTCAGAAATTTCTATGTTCTCCTCAAATTCAGATCTTCTCTAAGAGTTGGTTTACACACTTTTCAAATAAATTACCACGCTGGATGATGCCACTGAACAGTAGTAGACAGCACAAGTTTATGTTGTACTTTCATTTTTAAAACTGGGACTTTGTTTCCTTCAAGATGCGCCATAGAATTAAAAGATTTTCAGTTGAATGGAAGATAAATCTGGGTATAGAATAAACTATCTGAGAAAACTGGAAGAAAATGATTAATTTTTTCCCGAGATCTCTGTTCACGGCCATATAAATAGACACAATAAGCTTAACATAGTTTGTGCCCCAAATTTCAACTGCCAGCTCAGTTGATGCAAGAGAACAAATCAATCTTTTTTCGGATCTCCAAAATTACGAAATGCCCCATTTTTTTCAAGGATTAATTAAATCCCACAAAACTAAGAGTAATTTCTCAAGAAACATACCACTTCATCAACAATTTCCGCAAACCTAATATTCTAAACTCATTGCCAACGACATATAACTCAGCATTTCTAAAAGTCAATATCAACGGTATACATGATTTCCATTTCTGACCATTAAATAAAAAGTTAGGGAAAAAATAAATAAAAAAAATTAAAATTGTTACATGAACAAAAAACTAAGAGCAATTAAAAGTTCAAAAAATAAAGCAAATGAAAGAGACCTCCTAGATGCCGAGGAATTCGGAGGATCAACTACTGGGCGCTTCTCCTCCTTCGATATTTTGGTCGCCGATCGAAGAGGATATCTAAGCTTCGATTTCGCTGAGTTCACTGTAACACCAGGTTCCTCCCTCATGGATTCTGCCATAACTTTCCTGTAAATAATATATTTAGAGCTTCTCTTAGAAATTCTAATTGTTAGGAGGACAGAGAGAGAATTAGCAACGAAGTGGATTTATAAGACGAGAAGATTATTATATTCAACCTTTGTGACTAAGAATGCAGTGTTACTGCTGTTCTTTTGCCGTTTGTCAATTGGGCGGGAAATTTTGGGAACCGTCCAATCCATAGTAATACTCAAAAATTTCTGTATTTCAGAGTTCATGTACTCCCCTACGCGTATAACATCTGCGTAATCGCTTTTTACAACTGACACGTAATAACGCTGTTGACGTGTAACAATTTTATTTGTAGTGGTCACTTTTACATTTTCTGAACGTGCTACTTGAGGGCTTAAGTCTCCAGATGGTAGAATGAAGAACAATCTGCGATGATGGAGATGATTTTTGAACGGCATAGGCGCTTCGTGGGGCCTACTTATGACTGTGTGTTAGACGCTCGCCAATTTCAATTTCAAATTTCAAATCTTGAGCCGTTAAAACTGCTTTACGGTTAGGATGGGGAGGAGGATGGAATTAGAGATTTCTTTCCCTTGTAGTTTGGGTTCTTGGGTGGACCCAATCATACTACGTCACGTGCTTCACTTCAGCTTGGTCTACGGAATAAAAACTAGTGTCGGTCCATATGAGTTTAGTAGTTTGGAATCGACATTTCACGGTCCACCATTTCTTTGAGAGTAATGTGCTAACAAAATAATGACCGGTGAATACTTTCACCCAAAAATTGTGCAACGAGTTTCAAGTTGTATTTTAATTTTAAAATTTTAAGTAAATAATAATTAAATTGATAATATTGCAGTATTTTATTTATTAAACGTTTATAAATTTTAAACGTTTAAAATTCTTCTCTTCTCATAAGTATTTAATGAATGAAATGATGTAACACAACAAATTTAATTGTTACATTACATAGAATTCAAAAATTATGAAATAATTTAGTATCCTTAAAATTACTTATTATAAAGTCCAATGTAAAGTTATAGCAATAAAAAAAATAAATTTTTAGAAAATATTTAATAAATTAATATAACAAAAATATAATAAATTTAAAATTGTGATAATAATGCTTTTCGTATTATATTGGTCTATTTGTAAAATATTATAATTTTAAAATTTTTAATAAGATATATTAATAAATAGTGTTATTAGGTAGAACTGAAATTCCACCTTAACATAATAATGAAAGAATATTACTCGATTTATTGTTTACTATAGGGCTTAAGCCATGGGTTTTAGGTAAGGTAAGTAAATTGCAGTTGATTCCCTCGAGCTCATCTAAAATGCTAATTTATGCAATTTAAATTGACTTAAAAAATTTATAGACTAATTTGCAAATTGAAATTTTAAAATTCGCCATTTATAGATTAAATTGCAAATTAAATTTAATTTATAAATCTATACCTCAAATTTGATCTAAAACTCAACTCAAACCCATCCTAAAATCTAATCCAAATTTTAGATATATTATATTAGTAATAATTCTTTAGTTGACTTTATTAATGTTATTGTTCAAATTTTAAGAGTAAAATTTTGTAATTGGAGATGTGTAAATGATTGAAATGGCTATAATCGAATTTAGTATTTTCAATATCTAAAATAAGACGAAGAAGTATTTTAACTTAAAAAATGTATAAATTGATAAAATTATAAGATAACACCGCTGAATTTATGAAGAAGAAAATAAAGTCATTCTATGGTGATAAAATTTAAAAATTTAAAGATGAAATATTAAAAATTTTGATTAGATAAAATAATTATTAAAGTTGAAAAAAGTACATACTTAAAAGCATTTTATTATTCCTTCTAATTAGAATATCAAGATTTTTACTAATTCAACTGATTTAATTTAACTAATTTATTTATATCTGGACTAAGATTATATTAATTATTATTAGACAAATAAAATGTTTATTATATTACACTGAAATTTTTGATTTAAATATAATTTAATTCAAACTGCTCACATATTTAAATTTAAATTTTGAGTTATATTTTTAAATTTAAGGTTAAAATTCAATTTGCGAAATCAATTTAATTGAATTCACTTTAAGCCATTTAAATTGAATCAAATTGTGATATATTTGCTAATTGGATTTGATTATCTTAAGCACAATTTGCAATATATGAATCGAATTAAACTTTTTGCTCAATTCCATCCAACATGCAAGTGCCAATCCCTAACTTAAGACATTTTAAAAGCAACACTGATCTAGAATTGGCTTTTAGTAATTTAATAAAAATAAATAAATAAAAGGTTCATATTTATGATATATTTCATTG
>JAWDEX010000016.1:3131473-3170916 GCA_035221805.1 Trichilia hirta | reverse complement strand
TATAGACCAAAGTCCTCGTCCCGTAAAAATTTGTCAATGAAGAATTTGGTGTTCACTATTCTCTATCTTCTTCAATTATTCTTCTTCTTAATTGGGTTGTGATACTACTTACTGAAACAAAGAAAACAAAGGATTCATGCGACGTTTTATCCTTATCCCGAACTCGAAGTCTAATCCCAAGAAGAATTAAAGAAGAAGAAACACGATGAATAATATGAATTCCAACCAATCAAATGTCCGCAAAACAAACCAATTACCAAATGAACAAAATTAAAAGAAGAAAAATTGATTTATCACCGGAGATCTATGATCTTTCTCGTGTTCTATGTGTTTTCTAGGTTTAGAATAACTCAAATTGTCTCTCTTTTTTTTTTTAGAATACATTACATATTTCTAAATACGAGTTGAGACAATTTATATTCCTAAAATCATATGAAGCTAAGTCCTGATAATTCATGAAGTCCGTCTGACACCGGACTTATCCATTTGCCCCTACAAAATAACTTAGACTCAAGTCCCCAAGATACCTTGACATGACTTCTTCTGATCTCAAATTTCTCAAGTAAGACTCCAAGTCTGACGGAGAGTACTTGGCCAACAAATTCTGACATTCCAAACCCTCTGCCTATAGAGCTGAATCTTACTTCACAGTGTTTTTATGCTAGAATTCGGGATTAGTAAACAACATTAGAAGATAAAATAGATAATTACGTGTAATACAGTGCGATGATGTGGAGTAATAATGGCATGCAAATGGTAATCACAGAAACAACGGCGATTGACAGAGTATAAACAGAGAGAAAAAGGTAGTGGGGACGGACTCACCATACACATGAAGCCAACCGCATCCCTATAATGAAATAAAAATATTCCTTTCTTTTTCACTGTCAGTGGATTCTTTCTTCATTTTTTCGTTGCCACTCATACTCTCCGCTTTGATCAACCCTTCTTTTTCTGTTCTCTTTTTTCGTATAAATTCATTCAATCCAAAGCTGAAACTTGAAAACCTACCTTTCTATCTGTGGTTTCCCAACTTCTTATTCTGACCCCATACACGTTGCACGCTTTTCGTTTAGTTTCTGTCTTAATTTTGTGCGGTTCCCTTAATTAGTTTAAGCAAATTAGATTGTGAGTTTAGATCGATTTAGGCAGACGAAAGATCTAAATTTTGTTCGTTAAGACAATTAAAAACCTAATTTTATGGACTGTTTGGATACGTGTGAAATTTTTGTTCAGGTGCGGACTGAGGATTGGAAAATAAAGGCAAATTTCTTGGTTTTGTTTTGTGTATAGAAAGCAAACTTCAGTTAATTGGGATGAATAATGCGATATCTCTTAATGCAAATTATGCTATTGCATTTACTAGGTCTGGTTTATGTTTCATGATTCCTCGAGATTTATTTGAACTCAATTTTTGGTTCTTTAAGGTTATTTAAAGTGAAAAGATGAATTGGGTTTGTTTTAATGTTGAATATGTGAAGTTTGTAGGTGTTAACGATGTCCACTCCCTCAAGGAAAAGGCTGTGATATTTGGAAAGAAATAATATAAATAAATTAGCAAGAAACCGGGAATGGTTAAACACTGTTCCAATCTTACCCAAATATCACAGCATTCCAAAGCATAATATTGTCGTCTTGAGGCGCACCACTGATGCCTGCTGGTGGGTCATCCTGGTTCTGAAGCTCATGGTCGAAGAGAATGCATCGAACGTTCATTAAATTTTATTTTGACTCATTTCCTGTGCCCAATTATATTCTGGAGGGATTTCATATTATGTTCTTCATATTCTTTTAAGAGTCTAATGACTTCTGTATTTTCTTGCGATTGTATTTGATAATGACTTCTGTATTTTCTTGTGATTGTATTTGATCTTTATATTTTATTCTAATTGACTATTAGGTGTTACCATCCTGTTTATAGGCAAGTCAAATCCTGTTTATTCGCTATTAGGTGTTACCATGACTCCAAAGAGGAAAAGATAATTTATATTGTTTTTTGATCTTTGAAAATTTTTATGTTCATTTTCGATGTTTTACTTTTCTTCGTACAACATATGTTTATTATCATAACATATCATAACAATGTTAACATCTACATGATATATTTTTTTCTTGAGTTCTCCAGGCACATTCAAGTTGACTCTCCAGTTTACGGAGGATTATCCTAACAAATCCCCAACCATGCGGTTTGTTTTGTTGGATTTTTCATCCAAATAGTAAGTTAAAATATTAACAACTTTGCCATTGGTGTTCAGATTCAGTTAAATTTCAGTCTACTCATAGTAATCTATCATTGATTTGGTCAGTTTATGCTGATGGAAATGTTTGCTTGGATATTTTACAAAATCAGTGGAGTCCGATATATGCTGTGTTCGGGTATGTCGATTATTTTGTTGCTGAGTGAGTTATTTTGTGTTTATTGTTGTCAAGCTTGCAAAGCAGGCAGTATATGTCATTTTTATGGGGTATCGCTTTCACTTTGTTTACACTTCAGTTCAAACATAGTCATACAATGAATCAAAATTGGCACCTGCGTATAGTAAATTTGATGTTGAAATTATTAGTATTAAAAAATTTCTAGAATCCTTAGCTTATGTACATCCATAGAATATTTAAATGGTAGTAAGAAGTGCATCCATATCAAATTAGGATGCCACTGGTGTTAAAAAATAATTATTAAAAGATAGCCTTGACAAATTTGGAGAGAGAACTAAGAATGAGGATGAAAAAAATGAATAAATGTGAGTTTATATTGTAGGGAAATTTGAATTATGATAATTTTAAAATTGAAAGTCTACATAATATGAACCTTACAAAGAAAACGTTAAAATTTTAAAAAGGGAGAATGTTAGCCTTAACAATATCCCAATCCAAATTCTCCTGCAAATTCGGAAGTTGTTAGCTGGTCGGATGTTCGGTGAAAACAAGTGCGAATACAACCGAAGAGTAAGGGAAACAGTGAAGAAGAGCTGGATGGCAGACTAACTATAAACTCTTGTGCCCTGGTTGGACAGTTGGAGTCGGCAGTTTTTAGGGCATGGTTGAAGGAACATACCCTCTTCCAAAAAACAAAAACTAGCAGATTTGCAAGTTTATCTCATATTTCTCATGTTATCCCATAATACGAATCTTATGTGAATTCCCGTGATTCATTTAAGAAATTGTCATCTATCTTAATGTATTATGAAGCCACTTTTGACTGCATGGTTGCATCTTAGCTTTCAAACATGAAAGCATGGTTGGAGATGTCTTTTTGGCTGCACTCCTCCATTTTAGATGTCCGTACTTGTATTAGTTTTGGGTTTAAAGTTGAACATATCTTGTCTTTGCTGCTGCCCAGCTATGGCTGAAGCAAAGTATAATTTCAGTTTTATTCGATGGAAGGAATTCAACTTGAAGAAATTTAAGTTCAATAGCAAAGCAGTTTACGAAGCAGTGACGGAAAAAATAAATTTTAAGAAATCTATTATTCAATGGTATAACATAATGATCTGGAGAAATTCTAACCCCGGTTAATCTTTCTCTATACTGATGCCAAATCAACACACTAGAATTGGCCTAAATTGAGCTCCAGCTCTAGCGGCATGAGAACAATAGTTCACTAAAAATATTCATGATTTGGTATCTTTAAAAATTGAAATTAGCATATTAAAAAAACTTTAATCAAAGATTCGAACCGCAACTTAGACAATCATAAACTGTTCGAGGGGAAAAAAATAAAATAGGTTTAATGATTCAATAAAATTGTTGTCACCAACAAAAAATTGTATAATACCATACACAATTCAGCTTAAACAAACAAAGACAAATTGAAAAAATCTCTATCACACCAAATTGGAACACAACCTCAACATTATACAAATCTACAAGCGAAAACCAGGAAGCAAACACAGAAGAAACGGATATGCTTCGCGTTGATGGATCAGAATGTATCCACCTTCATCACTTCAGTCAGATACAAATATCTTTGATTGGGGAAGTATCCTACAGCGGAATGGAGAATAAAATTATCAAAAGAAACCGAGTGATGAAAGAAGAAAGAAGTGGAGACTGACAGGTTAAACTAATGTGGTGTACATGAGTAGAGTAATGCTTTACCATGTTCTCTTTGTTATTCTCTTCAACTTTATCCCCTGCAGATGGACTGACCGCACCTGTAGGCAATCATAAAATTTTTAGGTGACAAAGAGAAAAGAAAAAGGAGTGACTATTACACAAGTAACAAAACTTAAGAACTTACCTTCTGCACTAGCTGATTTCTTTCCCTGCTTAATCCGGTCCTTTTCTTTACAGGTCTCTTGTTTAGTTGGTTTCTGGGGCTTCTTGTGAATGTTGCGATGTGCAGAGTCAGCAATAGATCTTGAATTAACAAAATTCTTATTCAACGATGCCCTGGTCCTCGTTGCAGGATACTTCTTTGGAATAGTCTCCTTCTTGACTGATTCTGTTAAGGAAACTTTAGCAACATCGGTGTTCAAGGACTTGGGTTTCAGTTTCCTAGTTCCCATTGTAGAAGATGAGCTGTGAACCTCCTCATCAGATGAGCGAGTTCCCTCTTCAGGCACCTGAGAGCAGGTTTCCGAGACTTGCAGCTGCTCTGAAGTTTCTGATATATTGTAGCTGTCAAATAAATCTTTAACACGTTCTCCAAATTCATCAAGATTATTACGACGGGTATAGGATTTGAGTCCATCCCGCATTTTCTGAATAGGCTGGATTTGATGTTATTCGTAAACAGGAGATGAAAACCAAATGGTCAATACCATCTCTTATATATATATCGATAAGCATTTAAGCACATCTCGTCATCCATTGAGTGATACATACATACAAGAATATAAAGGAGAGAAACAAATATGTACAACAATAAGAAACTTAAGTGCAGCAAGAACCATAATACATAAGATGTGTAAAGCATAAACTTAAGTATGACAAGAAATTAGATCGATGTTAACGAAAAGAAGAAAAAAGGATAAGCTGATCAAAAATTAAAGGGTCCATAAACTAATTCTTATCACAACAAAGATGAAAAGAAGCATCGATTATGGTTTAAAAATACAATTGCATTTATATTCTCACGAAATGACACAAATAAGATTCCCAAATTGTTTGCCAAATTCACTTAATAAAGAAATTATGAGATTCATTAGTGAGATAAGTAGATACCTCATCATCCAACTACACTCTATAATTGTGCATACCTGTAAATAGAGGAAATTATAGATTGAAATTCACTTACCTCACAACCAACCTCCAAGGCAAGTCTAAAAAATTCAAGTGAAATGGAGTGTTTAGCAGCATCTTCGGAGTATTTAATTTGGTTTAGCCAACGTGTTGCCGAGAACAGAGGATTGTACTTCTTTTGGCTTAATGCTCTTGAAACATCAGAAAGAGGGGTCTCACTTTTCCCCCGAGTACTAGCCAATCTCTTAGCTCTAGTTTCAGAAATTGGAGTGATGTTGCCAGCTGATTTTGGAGCTGAACCCACTGCAGACTTGGCAGGTGTAGAAAGCCTCCTAGGTGGCTTAGCAGATTTTTCTTTGGCTGAGAGATCAAGAACACCCACGCTTTTACTTACAGTTGAGGAAGTTCTCCCACTGGAATGCAAAGAAAATAGATGCCCAGCGTGTATCGATCAATACACAAAGCTTTCTTTCTTAAAATAATAAAAAGAGACAAAAGGAGAAAAAATGTACATTATTGATTTATGATGGGTGGCAGTCGGTGAGAAGAGCGAAATTCAAAATATTGCTTTTTGATTTATAGAAGAATTTCACTTGAATAATAAAAATTGGGGTTCAATTCATCGAATTATTGCTACAAACTAGTATGCATATAGGCATGGCCCTTAAAATTGGAGTTCTGAGTACTATAAAGAATTGCAGAAAAAATTGGAGTTCTAAGTAATATAAAGAACTGCAGAATACTCCACACGAGTGAGTAAATTATTCGACTGAAATTTCTATGTTCTCATAAACTTCAGATCTTCTCCAAGAGTTGGTTTGCACACTTTTCAAATATATTCATCCCGCGCTAGGTGATGCCTCTCAACAGTAATAACCAACACTAGTGTTTGGTGTACCTTTTAAAATTACGACTTTAAGATTTTGAGTGTTGAATGGATGATAAATCTTGGTATAGAATGAACTATCGGAGAAAGTTAAAAGACGTGATTAATTTTTCTCCCAAAATCTATATTCACGTCCGTGTAAACACCACACAGACACAATAAGCTTAACATACTTTTGCGTCCCAAACTTCATCCACCGCGCTCTCTTGATAGAAGAGAACAGATCAATCTTTCTCCAATACTTTCAAAGGATAAAATCCCACTAAACTAAGAGTAATTTCTGAAGGAACATATCAAATCATCAACAATTCCTGTAACCTAATATTATAAACTCGTTGCCAAATAACATATAACTCTGCATCTCTACCGGCCAATATCAACTGTATACGTGATTTCTATTTCTGACGGTTAAATAAAGATTTAGAAAATAAAATAAATAAGTTTACAAAAATTTAAATTGTTACATGAACAATAAATTATAAAATATGGATTTAAAAGGAAAGCAAATGGAAGAGACCTCCTGGATGCAGAGGAATTCGGAAGATCAACCACTGGCCGCTTCCCCTCCTTCGATTTGGTCGCTGATCGAAGCGGATACCTAAGTTTCGATTTCGCAGAGTTCACTGTAACAGCAGGTTCCTCCCTTATGGATTCTGCCATAACTTTCCAGTAATAATATATTTCGGGCTTCTCTTAGAAATACTAATCGTTTTGAGGACAGAGAGAGAATTGGCAACAGAGTGGATTTATAAGACGAGAAGCTTATTATTCACCCTTTGTGATTAAAAATGCTGCGTTACTGTTGTTCTTTGGCCGTTTGTCAATTGGGCGGGAAAACTAGGAACCGCCTAATCCTGAGGAAACTCAAAAGTTCCCCAATTCAGAAACCATCTACTTTCCTACGCGTATTTCATTTACTTACTCGCTTTTAATAACTGGCACGTAATAATGTTGTTGACGTGTAATAATTTTATTTGTTGTGGCTACTTTTCCATTTTTTGAACGTGCTACTGGAGGATGGAGATTTAAGTCTACAGAACGGAGAAGGAAGAACGGTCGGGGATGATGATTGAGAGGTTTTCGAACGGCATAGGCGCTTCATGGGGCCTACTTATGACTGGCTGATAAACGTTCGCTAATTTAAATTTCAAATTTCAAATCCTGAGCCGTTGAAACTACTTTACGGTTAGGAGAGAGAGAGAGGTAGAATTATATAGACTTGTCTTTCTCTACTTGTTTGGGTTTGCGTGGACTCAATAACTTCCGTCCTTCCCTGCAGCCTGGGCCACAGAAAAAAAACTAGCGATGGGCCATAAGAGCTTAGTTGTTTCGGATCAACATTTCTGGATCCAACATTTCTCTAGCAATGGTCTAGAAAATAATGAAGTGAATATTTTCACCCAATAATTGTGTAACAAGTAATGACGAGCATCTTAAGTTGTATTTTAATTCTTAGATTCAAGTGATGTGAAAGTTAAATTAGTAGTATTATATTACTTTATATTGCAAGCTTGAATGGTTTGCAGTAGCATAAGTAAACTAGTTTCTTTTATATTAATTAGTATTCGAATTTGAGAATCTGCACAAGTAAAGTGTGATTGAAGTGTATAACTTAAAAATAAATAAATAAATATAACATAATATGAGAGTGATATGTCGCCTTTCATATCATGTTAAAATACAGATAGTAAAATTCATTTTAAAATATATAGCATTACATTGATTAAGACGGCTGCTAACACTTTATACCAATTTTATCAAAAATTAGAAAGAAGTTACTTTTACTCATTGTCTATGTCGCATGCCATAACTATGTGGTATTAACATATTTATTTGCCAATGTCGGTTTTTTTTTTTTTTCCAATGTCGTATTTATTGTAATATAATTTTTAAAAGTATTAAAGTTTACTTTCGGTAATAATTTGAATGGATAGTGTTAAAAGCATTAAATTGTATTTCAAATATTTTATCTTAAATAATATAATATTTATTAAATAAATAATAAACATGCACTTTATATAATGTAATATTCATCAAGTGAAGAATATATTTTTATAACTTTTAAAATTATTATAATGTCGTGTGTCAACTTCAAACTAATAAATATCATATTATTAAAGTAGGATTTTAAACATTTGCCATCATTATTTTTATTTTTATTCAAGTGATTTCAATGTTATAATTTTTGAGTAAGAAATTTGTTTTTATGTTTAAACTTTCATATCTAACTTATTTTATTTAATTTTTGTTTTAGTAATATTATACATCTAAAATTTTATATCTTGAATAAGGTAACATTCGTTAAGTAGATAATAAAATGCTATATAATTTAGACTCTTAAATAATACTCCAAAAAAAAAAAATTACATAATAACATCCATGTTTGAAATTGCATTACGTTGAGCATAATTACTTATTTTTTAATCTAAAATCTAACATTATCAAATACTATATTTTTGTACTAAATTCTAAAAGTAGCAAAATAGAATTTTTTTAAAAACAGATTATATTTGATAATTTGATTTTATAAAGTACAATACTAGAAATACCCATTAAACAATTAATTTTAAAATAAAATTTATATTTAATAAACAAATAAATATTTAAAATATATCACCGATTTCATTAATTTGGTAACATCAACGATAACCAGCGACCGACGACTTATAATGACACGATTGATATTATTAGACTTGAAATTTTTTGATCTAACTCAGAAAAATATAATAAAATACTCGAGTCATTCAAAGGTCTTAACCATCATTAAGTTGTTGTCAATTGAGGACAATTTGTAGTGCACTGCAACCAGTATTCACTTTTTTAGTTGATGGAAATTATTATGATTGTGGCGATGCACCATAAATACCATCGTTTGACAGCTAAGTAGTAGTAGTGGTAGTTAAAAAATTAAAATAGTATGTATACTTCCATTGTCTCTTTTTGATCCGTGACGATAGTACAATTGGATAGATCAAAAAGTTTTGAATCCAATGGTATTGATCGAGTTACTGAAAGTTGCCTTTGTTTGATCAGCAGCGTTACTAGTCAAATGTCATTGCTAAAATAGTAAAATTGGTTGCTATTTTATTTAAATTTAATTAATGAATATAGACAGATAGATAGATAAAGAAAGAATGAGAGTTATATTCCTTAAATAAACCAAATATAATTAATAATATATCTAATCAATAAATGTAATTAATATTTCACTACATAGCGTACTTATTTTAGTCACTATACTTTTAAATACATTTCAAAATTTTTTATAAAGCATATTTTTAAAATTATTTTAAAAATGATTACATTATAATTTATTTTTATCAGACCCCTCACTTACTTTTATATTATTCGATAATTTGCTTTATAATATTTTTTTTAAATGCAATGCAATATCAAATATACTCTTAATATATATGCTATTAAGTGATTATTATATTATATTAATTTTAATATTAATATTTTCAATAAGACTTTTCTAACAATAGAACCACCACAAGCTTACTGTCTTGTAAATTGCAAATTTTATTTGGTAGCCGTTGTGTTGAATTACGACATAGAGCACGAGTTGTTTAGATAGTGAATTCGGACTCTGTTAAGACGTGATTTTAAGATTGCAAAATTCTTAAATTAAATTATTTTCATGTATTCATAATGGATTTTAAATTCTTTGGTGAAGATTAGAAACTTTCATTAATGATGTGAAGCAAAACGCAGCAGTACTATTATTAAATTACGATGACATAACTTATGAGTGATGATAATTGTTTCCGATTCTATTATTAAAAAAACAAGTGAATTTTATAGAAAGAGAAGTTTGGACTACTAAAGACAAGTACCAGACCAGATGACCGTGATGATGTCACGATGACAGGGTTCGAACCCCTGGGGCTGTTTGACAGCAGTGCACGCTTGCTTGTCTCAATGCAGCATTCATTCCAGCGTGTCACTTGCGTACTGCCCACCTTAGGACTTCCTCTCCCACCGCCAAATACAATCCTGAAAATCTCACGCGCAATGGAACTGTTGCCCGTGACGTTGCCTCCACAATTGATGGCTAAAAACTCAAACGCTCCGGGATCGCAAATTTCCATAGAATTTCCAGTAGGAGGTTACAAGCGTAAATTCACAATGCGTCAGCTTAAGATAAAGAATCTGTACACGTGTACCCGACGTAACTTACATTGGGAACCCAACACCACCCTCTTTAAGTCAGCAGATGTTATTCCATGCCCACGTCCTCAGCGTAAAACATTTTTATTCACTGTCTATCATTTTTAAAACAAAAAATCTACTAAGAGTATATCAATGTTGTGGCTGTTAATCTTTTCTGGACTTTTCATCGTGGAACCGCTCACAGGAGAATATAACTCTTTTATTTTATGCAAAATTTTCGAATTCAAACATATTTCGCTAGAGTACTCAGAGCAAGCAAAGCAAGGCAGAAAAAATCGATGAGACTTCATGTCTCATTTCCTTGATTCGGAAGCTCGCTGTCTGGCTCACGTACTTCATCATGGTACATTTTCCTGGCTTCTCCTATATATATCAGTTTCAATCTTTTTTCTGTCGATACTTGAAAAAAATTAATGATTTTTTTTAAAAAAATTCAGTTCATTTTTTCTGGTAATTTGATTTCTGAGCACAGGAATGGTAGATTTGGAGGTTAGAACAGGCTCGTTTGTCAGGTAAATTTTGCAGATCTACGGTAAATCTAACCATTTTATGCTTTGATGCATCATTTGCGAATGTTCTTGTGTAGCATCATCTGCATATCTCACTTGTAGCAGATCTCGAAGTTAGGCTTTCCAGAATGTCTAATTAGCACTTGAATTCAAAGATTTACTTTGCGTTTGAGTGCTTGTCTGTTGTTTATTAAGGTTATGGTCTGCAATTGATTAGATCACGGTGTTTTACATAATTGCTTGCTCAAATCTATGATGCCTCCTCGAAGCTTATTGCTGCCATTGTTAAAACTTAGATCAATATTGTCAAAGCAGTTGTTTGGCTCACTTATGAAGGGAAATTTTTTTAAAATACAGGCACTCCACAACTTTAGTGCTGTTAGATTATACCGAAATGAGGTACCGTTAGGAATGACCAGAAATTATAGATGTGAAATATTTTTTTATATAGTTATATAATTGTAGCCATCGAACTAGCTTTCCTGGCCAATGATATATTGCCGGAATAGAAATGACTTTCAGTGCATCCATTTAAAGAAAGAACCAGCAATCTTGTTCTTGAACATGGTTGACGTACTCATAATGATATTTTTGTCCTTGTATTGCATGAGATCATTGTGGCTTTAAATAAATTCTTCAAAGTGTGCTTGATGTATAATAAAAGCTGCTATCATATGGCATGGTGTAGGAAGTGGGATTCAGGTTTGTGCAATTGTGAATTTTTGTTTTCCAGCTATGGGAAAATCACCAGCAAAATGGATCAAGACTATACTTTTTGGCAAAAAGTCATCTAAATCAAATGCTTCAAAAGGGAGGGAGGTAATCCTAAGCTGCAAATAGCACTTGTACATTCATAGATGATCTTGTAAATTATCTATGGTACAATGAAAAATTATGGCAACATTGGCTTATTGTTATGGCATTTTCTAAAATGATAGTAGAAGTAAGATCGTCTCGTTTGTTTTTGGCGTGACATTAAGTCATTCTTATTTTGAGGTTAACATCACTGGATTATACATTGATGCTAGGAAGTTCACATTTGTCAAGCTATGTAGCATTATTGTTTTAAGATGCAATAAGTTAGAACTTGAAGCATATAATTGTTTTTGGAAATTTACAAATAACTGCTACATTTTGTGACCATCCCTTTATCTTCTAGAGAATGTTGCATATGCCCATCTGTTGAAGCTATTGCTTCAATGAAATTGTTGTATTTGATATATTATATGATTCTGGCTTTCTTACATTTCTGTGAAATTGATGATATATACATATCATTGTTGCTGTTATCATGATTTTGTTTTAGTCATATGAAATTTTTATTTTTGCAGAAAGTGGCAAATGAAAAGGAGGTCTTAGTATCTGTCAAGGCGTTGAAGGCTGATGCTGATCTGGATCCTGCCTTGGATTCACATCCAACTCCCAATACCTCTCATATCAATGAAAGGAAGTTAATATTAGAAAACAAAGAAGCTGAAGATATCTTAGATGATGGGGAAATATCATTGACAAGTAGTCAAGTTGCAGACTCACAAAATCTCTCACTCCGAGATGCACCATACAATCCTGAGAAGATCAGGCAAGATAAAGCAGCAACAAAAGCACAGGCTGCTTTCAGAGGTTACTTGGTAATTTTCTCATTTTGTTGATGTCTTCCGGGGTTAATACACACGTCACATGCGTGGATGTGATAATGTGGTTATACATTGAATAGACAATAGAATATATACTTTTGTGACCTTATGCAATATTTATTGTTTTGTTTGAAATTCTGTTAAATTGTGTTTCTGATATTATACATACACTGATGCGAACTTCTGATGTTAAGGCTCGACGTGCTTTTTGGGCCCTCAAAGGCATAATAAGGCTGCAGGCTCTTATTCGTGGACATTTGGTGAGAAGACAAGCAGTTGCTACTTTGGGTGCTATGCTGGGGATCGTCAAGTTACAAGCAATTGTCCGTGGTACAAAGGTCAGGCATTATGACACTGGACTTGAAATGCATCAAAAGTGCTGTTCAGTGAAGCTTTTGGTATGAAAGCTCATCTAGGAGGCAACTATTAGTTATTACTCATCTTTTCTTTTAATTTTGAAGAAGAGATTTTTTCAAAGATGGTCTTCCTCCTTTTAAGCATATGATGCAAAAATAGTCATGATAGTTTGGTTGATTTTGTGATTTGTAATTTCTTTTTCGTATTTTGCAATTTTGTTGTGGATTATGACCTGTTCAGAATAGTGATGTAAGATAATAAACGATGTAGAATGTAATTTTTATGTTGCGGCGAGGTGAAATGCTTCTGCATCTTGTTAGCAAATTAAACTTATTTATTCAGAACGTAATTGCTCAATTTAATTTATTATATACGTATCAATTCAACGAGTATCACGTGGTACTCAAAAACATCTATTTGTATGGACAATTTATTTATTTATTGATTTTAATAGCTTTAATATATACGACATTTTACTGTTTTTATCCTCACAACACATAGCTAATCTCATTGTTAACTCATTGCCGTATACAGAAATACAATAATTTATTATCTCATAACCAATATCTTGCTTATGCTTTGATTATTTTGTGTTGCTTTATGCATGAACTATGTTGACTTCCTGCATTAGAGCACTTGGCAGAATTCCGCCTACATATTCCCAGCTGGACTGCGTTTGGTGTCATAGTGAGCCTTCCTAATGATAAAGCACTGAATGGTTGTGCTGGCCAGATCTGTGTACTCATGCAAATCAATCCAATTCTAGTCTTTTAATTTTTCATCCATTGCATTCATTTAAGATGCCTGCATCAGCATCATGTTTGTTGTCTTCAAGATTTCCTCTTTATAATATCTTTCTCAAGCCCAGACTGTATTAGTTGTTTGCTTAAAGCAGAATTTGGACTTTGCTAAACTCCCTAAGTTTTTACTTGCCTGTGTTCTGGCTCATGTCTAATTATTATTCTTTTCTTTTATATGTTTTGTCGACCAGCAGGGCAAGCCTGTGGATGCTGTTCGATTTAATTTGTCTACACGGATGACAAAGCTGTCATCAAATGCCCTCATTTCTAAGGTATTCTCAGCACCTTATCACGTTCATGTGTGTGGTTATGATATTTCTCTCTTTCAAGTGAGCAATGGATTCAGCAAATATGATTGTATGTCATATCAATTAAGACAAAGTAATTGTGCCTTTATTGTATTGAAGTGCATTGCAGATGCTTTGGTATCAAAGTCAAACTAGTATGAATATGGCACCTATTGTGTTGGGGGCCAGGGACCTGCAATTTATCTAATGATCATATGTTGACAAATATGGTAGAATTAGTTGCAGTTTTTCATTTGATCTATGTCCTTCTTGGTTTTTCTCTCTCCTCTTTTTTCTACATTTTCTTTTTCAAGGTAGCTAACTGTTGAGTTATTATTGCAGCTTCTTGCTGCATCACCTTCTGTGATGCCTTTGCACCTGCAATATGATTCTGGGGAACCAAATTCGGCTTCAAACTGGTTAGAACGCTGGTCAGCTTCATGCTTCTGGAAACCAGCTTCCCAGCCAAAGAAAGTGTTAGAGTCAAAATCTCAGAAAAAGCTTGTTAGTTCTCAAACCCTTGAAGCTGAAACAAGTCGACCAAAACGAAGTATCCGGAGGATTCCTACTGCAAATGCAGAAAATATCTCAGTGCAGTCGAACACTGAATTTGAGAAATCCAAACGTAATCTTAAGAAAGCCTTAAGCCATCCTGCTGATTCAGTGAATGAAAGTCCTCAAAGTGAACTTGAAAAGGTTAAACGTAGCCTAAGAAAAGTGCATAAACCTGCAGTAGAGAATTCGGTTTCTGTCCAGTCAGAGATGGAAATTGAGAAGCCAAAGCACATTTTGGAAAAGGGACCAACTAGCTCCATAACACATGAAGTTTTGGAGCGAAGCATGAGTAATTCAGGTGAGAAGATGAAGAAAGAGACAACTTTAATATCATCCAAACTACCTGATGTAGATATTACTCCAGAGCCAGTGGAAATGAATGAGGCATCAGAATTACCACCAGTTGATCAAGCTGCAGATGAGTCAAAACCTTTGATGGATACTAATGGTAAAGTTGATACTATTCCCATAACAAATGGTGAGTTCAACCTAAAGGAAGATTCAACAAACAATGAGAATCATAAATCTACGAGAAAAGCTTTTGCTATGACAAAGCAAGAATGTGCAGAGAATGGGCTGCAAAGCAGTCTACAGCTGCCTAGCTATATGGCTGCTACTGAATCTGCAAAGGCTAAGCTGAGACTGCAAGGCTCCCCAAGATCTGGCCAAGATGGGGCGGAGAAAAATAGTGCCACTCGACGTCATTCACTACCATATTCGGCCAATGGCAAAATCAGCTCACAGTCACCAAGAACACAAAAACTAGCTCACGTTGGTAATAAAGGTGGTAATCAGGGTGACAGAAGTCATTTGTCATCCAGAGATGGAAATGGTATGACATGCTGGCTCTTGTTAGAAGTACTTGTTCTTGTCCTTCTTAAGTACTGGCCTGAAATTTTTACTTTTTATTTACATTACAGCACCTTTTCATTTAACAGTGGTATCAATCTTTAGACCATCTGCCATCTGAATTAGAACCAAATTTATTTTTTCTGTTTTAATATTTACTAATTGTATTCCATGATTTTTGTTTGATTTTGCAGTAAAAGTTACCCAAGTAGAGTGGAGGAGGTGATTTTGTGGAAAAAATTTTATTTCCAGGATTAGTACAAGGATGATAAAATTTATCTGCAGTCTTTTGTTACGTATCCATGGTGTAAGATTTATCTCATAAAACTGAAACTCAGTCTATAATTGGAGGTGTGTGCTGGCTGAGGGCCTTGCAAATTTTCAGCATTTGGGGTGTTTCTGATTGAATGATCATCATAGGTTTTTTAAGTATTTTTTTTCCGCAGCAACTATTCGTTAATTCTAAACTGAGGTGGTTAACTTGATTTCTGGTCGTTTATAGTGTGATTGTATAGTACTACCATGTTAAAATTTCGCCGTTAATGGTACCAATATGCTTGGGCAGGATTTACTCCTGTTAGGTTATTTTTATTTTATTACTAATCTGCTGTGCATGTGCGGTGACTTCAAGCGTGTTGAATCTTTCGACTCTCAGTAAAAGGAGAAAAGGCTCGTGCGAGAAATTGACGTAACAATATATTGCTTTCTTGCTCGAATTTCACTCTTCTATGTGTCATGCGGGAAAAAAACGTACCTACCTTTACGACAAAATGTAACTCAGTAAAATAACATGTAATACTTGCGTAGTCCGTTAACAGTGCTTAAATTTAGAATTCAATAACACTTACAATTCCGTGAACTTGTCCGTATGAGCCTGATGAATTCTCCGTTGGACGTTAGAAGGTGCTGGATATTCAGGAGCAGGGACAGAGCTTGGAAAAATTTTGATAGGGGCTTTTTCACTTATGATGAAATTTGCGGGAGCTAACTTATAATTTGATAGAGGTGAACTCATAATTTATTGGGATTTAGAAGTAATTATACGACGAAATAAATGGAAAAAAAAAAAAAAGAAAAAAAATTTCTGCGGGGGCTGGTAGGGCTACGTCCCTGTTCGGGAGAATGCCCAGAAATGCATAACGCACCAAGCTACCAGTTCATCTGCTCCTAGTATACTTCAACCATAACACGTCTAGATTTTCGGGAAATTTTGTTCCGGGAATCCCAATCGACTTCTTTGCCGCCTTAGGTATCTGGCATACATTATCCCCACTGAGAGGTGGCCAACGGCCCGGGCCAAAGGAGTGGAGTCTTAAGAACTCGAAGCTTGAACCTCCACATTGAAAGCTAAACTCCCCAACCTGCAAGACTTGGGCTGGTTTTCTCTTTGGCGTAAAGCATTACATTAAATAAATTCCGGTTACTTCAGCTGATATTCAAGAGGTTAAGGCCAAACTAATCTTACTTTTGCAAGGCTCAGTTGAACATTAGCTACGCTGAATTCCTGTTCCAAGAGAAGTTCCTGTTCCGTTCTTTTTTCAAAAGAAAGGGGGAATACGTAAATGTGTACCTATTGTTCAACAATGCAATTTGGCTCGGAAAGAGAAGCCAAAAATGTGGCCAAGTGCTTACCGTTAAAAGTTGCTCTCTATCACGGGGAATGATAAAAGTCAGGATGTTCTTGATCTCTTCATTTGGCACTACATTCATAGGCTGTCATACATTTTCATTGTCAGAAGGCAGAACACTTAGTAAAATTAATCTCAACTGAAGAGTCAATTTCCAAACATACTTGTTTAAAGAATTGCTTCACGGCTTCGTGAGGAGCTGTAGCAAATGCATCTCCAATGAACTGCCTTTGGTTGAAGTTGCCATCAGTGAAACTAACAGTAACTACAAAACTAGTAACAAACTTCGACTTCAGTCTGATTGAAGTTCCAATATATCGGAGACTACCCTTTGCCACGACACTGTCACTTAAAATAACAGTTTCTTCCATTGAATGTGTAGTTTAGATAATTGCACGCCCTTTCTTTACATTCTCAATTATGTCCCATAAGTTCCTCCTTGTTATCGGATCCATGCCAGTTGTCTGCAGATTAGTAAAACCCCATGAACATATAGGAATTCTTAAAAGAATGTGAAATTATACGCGGCAAAAGTATTACATTTTGTATACCGGTTCATCCAGAATGACTAGCATAGGATCGCCAAAAAGAGCTACGGTAACACTGAGGCGGTGTTTTACTCCTCCACTGCAGCTCCCTGCTCTCATTTTGGCTTGCTCAATGAGTCTCGTCTCCGTTAATGACTTCTCAACAACATGCATTTTACCCGAAAATTTTTGCCTCACTAGAAATTTCCTTTTTGTAATATTAAAGAAATGGGTGAAATTGATAGGATATTCCTCATTTTGGATAGCACTATACGGATTTGATTGAAGCTGGAGGCAGGCCTTTAATATTGGCAAAGAGGTAGAGGTGTTCTTCCCCTGTCAGTGCGTCCCAGAGGATATCAAACTATGAGAACGAGAAGGTTAGTCTCCGAAACCAAAATGAGCACTGCAAACACACAGAGAGGCAATGCCCGTGGAAATCCTATAAATTTTCGGGCATTTTCCATACCAACAGAGCTTCGGATGGAATGTCCATAAATTAGTGCTGTTACATGACATGTAATTTATGTTGGTATTACATTTCTCTCGCCTTCAGTCTAAACCATATGAAATTTTTTATAGACACAAGGTCTCGTACCCTCAAGTGTCGAGGCATGTTCGTGTGTGTGTGTGTGTGTGTAGAATTAAGTGTTTAGAGTCTTCTAGTTTAGGAAAGGCTAAGTACAGATAGCAAACAGGGGTTTGCTTTACTGTTTAAGCTGTTTGAGGACTGAAGCTGTCCTCCTGATGAGCCAAAGCAGGGCAAAACCAACATAACAAACCCAGATGACAAGGGAAGGCTGATTTGGGCAGGAGAACCTACGGTGCCGGTAGGCCGAACTGCGCATAATCAAAGGCTTGTTACAATGGCATTAGGGCTAAGGTGGAAGGTGTCAAGAAATTATATATTGAACTCTTATTGATTACTAAAAAAATCTCTTCTTAATAGCAAAATGCAAAGTGGCACGAGATTATTAAGATAGTCTATGCTAAATGCCAGAACAAATGAAGTTGCATAGAAATGTCACTATGATTGAAAAGGATCTTTGAAGACTCGGGAGATGGTCTTTACTAGAGAGGTGGTTTATCTATGAACTAAGGCTGAGAGTGGTAGACAGGGGAAATCTTTGAGGCACCTCATTGGACGAAAGAAGGGTATTTTGTTAGAAGTATAAAAGGCAACAAAACACATTGAGTGGGAAAAAAGAATTAATTTAGTCCATGTACGAGGACATGCATAATTTTGAGTGGTGGTAGTTTGTTATATACTTAAGTGTTGAGACATGTTAAGTTGGAGGATTAAGTATTTAAAGAAACTTCTAATCTAAGAACAAATGGGTGTAGGTGAAAAATTGAGGTTTGTCTCACCATACAAGCTGATCAAGGCTAGAGACATTCTTCTAATGAGCCCGAGGCAAGACAAAATCAGCATAGCAAGCTGAAATAGTGAGGAAAAGCTGATTTTGAGTGGTAGTACCTGGGATACCGGCGGGCCGAGCTGCACATAATCAAAGACATGTTACACAAGGAAAGTGGACATTTATACCATCTCCACTAGTTACTGGTATGATGCCAGTTAAACAACCAAATTGTAGTAGTTCTTCCAGCTCCATTGGGCCAAGAAGACAAAATAACTGGTTCTTTTCAATGTTCATCCATATGCCCTGAAAAACTAATAGGTTCGTCTGCAATGCAATGATGCTTCTATTGCAAAAATACAGCTATTAGTTTGTATCATATTGTCCTATTGATTTCTTGTTCCATACAGACAGGCTTGAAAAGTTGATGCATGTTTTTTTAACCTGAACGACATGAAAAAGTGAACTAGTCTTGCATTTCCAGCAGCAGCCGCAACAGAAGCAACGGCACGACCCACTGTGGTCTTCCCTGGATATGTCTTTACAAGGCCTCTTATCTGAACTGTCACTTTGGAATTCATAATTCCTTCTTTGCTTTATTGTTTAACCGAGTTTCCCTCGTCAAGGACATCTTTATCCTCTAATTTAGTATATTCCAGTAGCGTGATTGAATCTAAGAAGCTATAAATGCCTCCTTTATTAGATAAAAAGTATAAATATCACTTATAATTATTAGTCATCAATAGAAATAAGACAAACACATTATCTCTGTATTTCCCACTACATAGGGCTGCCTCCATTCTCTGTCCAATACCCTGGAAATAAGAAGTAAATGACTGATTTTCTAACTCCTACTGGGTTAGGAATTACACTGTCAAAGTAGAGAGCCAAAAAGAAAAACAGAAAAAACGAAACTGCTAACCGCATTTGGTTATCATCCTGCCAGAATTACATAAAGAAAAAGGACAAAAAAGAGTTAATGACAATTATTCACCTTTTCATACTGAAGTTAAAGGATGACAAAAACATGACGAAGGGAAAAAAGGAAAGTACAAAAGAGAGCAAAAATATGACTTTGTCAATTACAAGTTTGATAACACACGCTCGTTCAGTCCAGGTAACACCAACTCTGGATTGGCATTAAGCACTGTGAGGGTTTTTGCAAGAAGATTGGGCTGGAAAAAAGACCATATGACTCGATATTTCTAATCATATCTCTCTCACTGTACGGGAATCTAGTCCCACTAACAATCTGAGGTAGCAAAATGACATCAATTACAGCGATGGAAGAAATAAATTAATAAAATTTTTAAATCAGTTATAGGAGAGTGAGGGAACGGAGGAAATTTACCTTAGTAAGAAAGCCAACAATATATAAATGTTGAGAACCCCCCCTGTTGTTGATGCAGATGCCTTGCTAAAAGAAGTTGACTATAAGAAGGGGAAACCAGTCTATCATTAAGAGAAAGAAGAACATATCAGGATATAAGGCAAAATTATGAGCAGAAAACATTTGATGATCGTCAGTAAACAAAAACTAAAAGAAATTGTACAAAATAAAATATTATTCCTTCCGCTATATAGAGCATGTTTGATATTGAAATGCTCTGATCACACAATTATTTTGGGTTTTTACTATACAGTTATTGCTGGGAGATAAAAACTATGTTAGATAAAATATGTGAATGCTATTAAAAATTGATGTCATCAAATATATTTTACAATTTTGCCTCTAAAGCCAAGTGAAACCAGCTATCTGAAATATATCCTCAATTGGAAGAGAAAGAAGAGAAGGAACACAAGTACGAAATTGTTTTTGAAGAAGAAATCAAACCGGAACATCATGCCAAAGAGAACCAGACAGATTGATGAAAGAAATGTACTAATTCCCTCCCATGCAAGCCATGATAACCAATAGACAGAATCGTAAAGATCCATCTCATTCCCCGTCCACAAAAGAACAGAAGTAATTTAGCAAGAAGAAGATATTGGTGCTAATTCTAAATTTAATATTAGACAGAAGAAATTCAGCAATACCTGACGCAGCTTGAGTTCTATTTCTGTAACCAAAGAACTGATTTGAAACATAAAACTAAACATGGTAATTGCAAGGAAAAATGTCAGTCCTATTGGAGAGAGAGATGTGGTCACTTTTCCCATGCGTCTTTCTTTAATTTATTCTGGACAAGTTTCCCATATGGTTATGCAAATTCCTTCAGTCCCACTTCCCATTTGGAGTTTGGATCTCAGAGTGAAAGTCGTACATGCACAATCACAAAAAAAGTAATTCTGGAAACAACATTGAAACTCCCTAAAGGGCTAGCCGGGGGATCAATATTTGATACCTCCGATAAGAGCTCTAACAATTTCACGTTCAGCAGCAACCTGAGGTGTGAATTGAGATTTGGTAGGATCTTCATACCTCCTGTTTTCACCCTCTAGTTCAGATGGAGTAGCACATGTCTGTATATCGTAGCTTTTGACATTAGTACTCCGTTCTATAAAATGCAGAGCTACTGGGCACCTTATAGGATTACATAATTGATTTGACAATCTTCTGGATTCTTTGGTTCCCGGCTCCAAACCACAAGAAGTACTCATAACAGGCCTTTTTGATGAATAATTTATCTTCACAAGAAGTATCGGTGATGAAATTGTCGTTTTTGGATCATTAAAGCCATGAATACTGTTTGACCGTTCTATTTTTTTTTTTTTTTTTTTTTTTTTTTTTCTGGTTTCCGGTATTTTGAGTCAAAGAAAAATAATAGGAAGATGAACGAGAAAGAAGGAAAAGAATTGCATGAACGTCGTCCGCTCGTTTCTGCATGCAATTATATAATTTTGCTTGATTAAAGCATTTGAATTGTTAATCCAGCAGAGGAAATCTCGTCCGCAAATTCGTAGATTCTCTCTCCCTCAAGATTTTATATGAGGCCCGACCAGAGTCAACCTGAGCCATCGAGTGTCACACAAATTTAAGAAATGAAAAATGGTGATTAAGATCAACTTCCATTTTTGGTGATAACCAAGTTTAACCATCTGTAAGAGGCAGATAACAAAGTGAAGGAATCACATTATTGTATTTAGAACTTCAATTTTAACTAAAATTACGAAAAATACATATAAATTAAAAAACATCCCATATCATGAACATAATAGATTCCAATTATTTATATTTTGTCCTCATATTCTATTTTAACCCAAATAGTAAAAGTAACTTAACATTTATATTCTATTAAAAAAAAAAAAAAAGTAATAGTTACGTCGCAACTCTGAATTTCCCGATTATCATAAACATTGAACCGTTTGTTTTCATTACCCGGTTGCCATTTTGTTTAAAGCCCTAGGTCTAATTTCCAATTGAAAAAATAACGGTAAAAGTATGACTGTACACAACCTTTCCATTGTAAACTTATCATTGCAAAATTTATTTATCTATTGCTTCAAAACTACTTTCAATTCATAAAAAATATTATTGAATATGTCATATTATAGGATCAATATCAAGGAAATATGTGGGGTTTAATTAGATTTATATTTGTCTATTTAAATATATATATATATATTTTTTTACATATAATAATTAGACTTTAATACAAAGGGTGGTCATAATAATTAGGTTCAAGGAAATAGTTTTCTTTTTCTCTTGACATGAATGGTGGTCAGGGTGAATGTGAATCCTTTTTCTTTCTTTGTGCCTATAAAAGCAGGTAATGGCTAGGGTTCACGATTGCTTGAGTGAATGTCTCTAAAAAAATGTTTCCCCCTCTTTATATAGGCAAGGATTTCTTGCAAAATTAAGAAAATAAATCATGATTTTCGTCTTTCCTTTCTCTCCTATCAAGAAGTAAGCATCTAAGCCTTCTTTTTTCTTTTCTTTTCTTCCTCGTATACCATCCTTTGCCTTTGTTAATTACGCATCAATCAAGAATACAAAGGCAAAAAAAAAAAATGAGAAATTACTTGATTTACGAGTATCTGTAATTTTCCTTTTTCATTCACACAATTTGGTCATAATAATTTCTTTCGAATCTCCCAACCTTGCACACATGGAAAAAATGAAAATTTCTCTTTTTTGTTATTTTTATTATTTGAGCTACTTATTCCCTCTATTTGTTCAATTTGGTCCGTTGAATTCTATAATTAAGCTAAATCTTTAAGAACCCAACAAGTAAGTCCTAAAAATCATACTTGAAAAATCTTACAATTAATTTCAACCATTTCGTATACAATTAATTTCCTTGAATATTGATATTAATTCCCAAAAATTTTAATTAATTAATTAATTTTATTTTAAGCACTTAAATTTAAAAATTAATAATTCATATTAGGGAATTTAATTGAATAAGAACAGCGAAACGAAATTAGGTTATGATAGTCATACAACCAGATGTGAAAATTGGAATCAACTAAGCAATACACAAAAATAATTAAAAAACATTCATCAAACATGGGCAAATTTTGTCCAAGATTCAAAAAAGTAAAGTAAATTAGTTCATTATATTCATTCCAAAAATGAAAGGAGATTCGACTATTGGAGTCATTTTTCTTAGTCCTTTATTTTCTCGCTTAAGGGATTATAAGGAAGAGCATCATTAAAGAAGAGGGCTCTCAAGTCCCTTATTAACTTTTTAAATAATTATAGCCTCAGCAACCTCTTGGGCCTATTTTAATTTTACAGATAAGGACTTCGTGGACTCTTTCTTTGCATGCAAGTTCCTTTGCAAAAGCTAACAATTCTCCGTAGCCTCATTCAAATTATATTCAAGAGTTTTTATTCTCTTATTAGATGCTAAATGACTGGATTTAGAGGCAATGACCTTGAGCTTCTCCTTTTTTTGAGCCCACTTGTCCTTTTCTGCCTCTAATTTGATCCTTTCAATGGCTAACTATTCTCCATTTTCTCTAATTAATCCACCGAGGACTCATTCTATTCTTGGAGCTTAAAAATCTTGGCCTTAGCAATAGTGTTAGTCTCAGCATCTCTCTTGGAAAAACCACTACAGAGGCTCAATGCATGCTCAATCTAGCGCAAATAATAAGACAGGAATTAGAGTTTACAAATTGAGGAAAGTATATTTGACATAAAAGAGGGAGAGAGGAATAAGAAGCTTACTCTAAGCACCCATTTGTAAATGAAATTAAGAGTGGCACTAGTGTCACTAAATGTCAATTTCTTAGATATCTCTGGTGGGACAGAGATAGCAACATTATTGATAAAGAAGGGGATGTATTCAAAAAATTTTGTCTTATTCTTAGGAAGGTTAATGTTTGTCAGCTCAAAGAGAACCTCGCCAACACGAGAAGTACTATATTCTTTGTTCTTCTTATTTTGCATAGTCTTGGAAATTTTTCTTAAGTCCACAGCAATAATAGTAGACTTCTCCCATGTATGCTTTTCCTTTATCAAGAACAGAGTCAAAGGAGTCTAGGAAACTATCTTTTGAAAGATTAGTATCAAAATCTCGAAAGGATTGTTTTTTCTTCTTTATTGAGTCTAACTTTCTCAAAGCATCTAAGGGATTCTTCATCTATTTATTTTGTGCCATCTTCTCTACAATAGAAAAACAATCAATGAACATTAACTATTTGGATCAAGGAAAAGGAACAACGAACAATAATTACTTACATTTTTCTATTTTTATTGTTTTTTATAGCAAGATAACATTTAGAAACATGAACTCTAATTAGACTTGAGACAACCACATCAATGTTAGAAAGGAGTTCTTTTTGATTGGAAGCCTAAACCCTTGCTACTCTAACCCTCTCTAAATGACAAGTTGATAGGTCAGGTGTATCCGTCCAAGTCATACACAGATAATACAAGTTTAGCTCAGGTTATGAGAGGAAACTAAACAAAGAATGAGGGACACTTACTTGTATTCCCAAAAGCCTAAGGACTCGAATGAAGTTGTTAGGATTTTATTATCCTCTAATATAAAATCTTTGTTTTTCAGTCTTTATTCCAAGATGAGTTACCCTCTATGGAATTTGGTTTTCTAGGTCTAGTCTGAAATTAATACCAGCACGAATTTTATTTTAGATTCCTTTTCAAAATATACAAGTACTCTATTTCCTCTATCATAGATAGGGAATTAAAAATTTTATCCTAGAGTACAAAAAGTGCAAATAAAATTCTCCAGCTATTCAAATTGAACTGATAATGGACAATTTCAAAAGACTCAAAAATCTTTAAAAAGTAGCTTTGAAAAAGGAGTCAAACCCAAGGTCTCCTTGTTAAAGGATATCTTTCCATTTAAAGGAAAATTGGGCAATCCGTTAGGTTTAAGAAGCCTTAAGTACACATTGTCAGGGATAATATAACATTTTTTATAGGTTCCTAAATCAGATCTAATATAGTGAAAGTAAAGGTGTCAACATTGAAAGATATATTAGGCCTCCTTATTTCAAAAATCAGAGAGGCTGACCTTGAAGCAACCTCAATTTCTTTTGGAATAGGTTTCATCTCAGCCTAAAAATCAATACAGCAAATTATTAAAGGCTACTCAAAATAATTAATAATCCAAAGTAGGTCGTAACATTTAAAATCCTAGATATCTATATCCTCACCAATCCTACTAATAGGTATAAAATTATATAGAATAAACACTAATAAAAGAAGAGAAAAAGGAAAGAACTTACCTAATATCTAAAAAGCATAGAGTTTGAGACAAATGGCTTCTAAGAGTGCAAAAGAAAGTTGCAATACTATAAAGAGTGAAATTTAACTTCAAAAGAGATGTGAACAGAAATACAGGAGGCAAAATGGAGGTATTTATTAAATGTAATAGAATGACCCAAATGAGTCGACTGGAAGACTCAGACCATTAATTGAATAAAAGGTGGAGATTATGCCAAGTTAGAGGTAAAATGCTTGGAAAATCTAAAAAAATTAATAATTGCCAAATTTTTAAAAGAAAAAGTCTAAGTTCAAAATGTGAAGGTCGATTTGACATCAGTTTTAAAATTAGAAATTGTTTTGTCTTTTGATTTAAGTAGTGTATTTAAGAGTACTTGCTATTTGTGAGCTGCATAATTAAAGGTATAGGTTGTTAGAAGCAGGCAATAGTGGGGCTAGCTTAAGTGAGAATACGAATTTTTATTAAAAGTCAAACTTTCGCCAAAAATTGAGGGACTTAGTATTTGAGTGAAAAATATCGAAAGCCCTGAGATTATGATCACATGACATATACCAAGAATCTATTTTTCAGTATATTCTTAATGATAAGACACTGATAAAAGAGCTTAGAGAATGAAATTTTAGAAAAGTTAGACTTTGAGACCTAGAAGTAAAAATTTAGACTTTGAAAGTCTTATGAAATATCTCAAGAAAGGAATGATCTCAAATTTAGTTTTAAGACCAAATTTTGAGATCAAACCATGAAAGAAATCAGACGCTCAGTTTCAAAGAATTATTGATCTTAATTACATCAAATATCAAGACTTACCTATGACATATATTCAAAAGTTTAGTCTCGGGGAATGATTGTCTCCTATTTAAGCCAAGAGGTCAAAGTTAAAAAATCTTATTGAGGTAACTACTTCATTACATAGATCATTTAAAATAATGAATTTTCTTTTAAATAAGGGCTAGATTTTGTGATCTAGTGGCTATGTCTCATAATGGGGGTCATGATTATGATAATTTTAGCAATTCCACAAATATAGGGAATACGACAATAGTTAATTATTAAACCATGATCAAAAGAAAGTAGAAAGAAGACAAAGTATATAGACTAAAAAAAATTACTAAATTACTGTTAAATTTTCTCTAAAAATTTTTACTAAAAGAAAATTCTAACTTAAGTATTAGAAAGTTTTCGTTTCTCCTTAATCTATTTTTATAATTTCGAGTTATTGCAAATCATTTGAATAAGAAGAAGCAACATTTTTTTACCAAAATTAGAGAAGAATTTTTGAGTATCAACAACAATAATACCAAATACCATCTCCTTCTTATCTTGGATTATGGTTGAAAATATGTTTTATTGTGTGGAAATGTATCATAAGCCATCCATGGTTACAAAGATATTGAAATATTCTCGAAATATGGCGGATCATCGGTGAGTTTATTTTGTTTAACACGGTTTAAATAGGAAAGTCTGTGATCAATATGAGGAGGGAGTATCAAAACCACAAGCCAATGACCAATTTAATGTATTTAAAGTGCAGATCAAGAATATATATATATATAAAAGATGGGCTGACAGTTCCTGTTTCTTTTATTTGGAATCCAAAACAAAATTCATGTAATTTAAGTTTTATATTGGGAAAGTTTTTTAATATATATTTTATTAAAAATAAGTAGTGGTTTATTCCTGGAAATTATTTTTTTTCTTTTAATTTATATATTACTATCTTAATTAACGTATAATTCTTTAGATTGTCCTCTATTCAAAACTTGTTGATTATATGATCTATAGTTAACTGAAAGCTAAAAGAAAAGGAGTATCGATTTAAATATGAAATAAATGGTTCATTTATATAATAATGGTAGTATTATTGCAATAAAAAACACTAATTTTGTTGTAAAATCATACTCCCTGTTGAGGAATTATTTGCAATACAGTTATATCATCATGTTTAAATATTCCTTTAATTCTTAATTATTTTTTATAAATGGAGAAAACATAACTGCTTACTTAAACTCTTAACTATAAATAAAGGACTCTTGTGAACCAATAGATAAACACGTCTTCATGAAAAATATGCAAACAAATGTCCATTTATTTATAGTTAGCAAGCATTTTCTATTTGAATTGATTTGTGTATAAAATTTAAATCAACCCAAAAAAGTTTTAATCAATCCAAATTAGCAATATGCATACAAATTCAATGTCCGCTTAAATCGCTTTGGTTTAGATTGAATTATATCTAAATTCAAAATATAATTTTAAAATTAAAATTAATTTAAAAATTTATATTATTATTAAATCTTTTCAAAATATTATATGTTTAATAATAAATAATTTACTTTTATTTATTAAAATAATAATAAATAAAAAAATATTTATTCAAATAAACTAAAATTAACTTCTAATAACTAAATAGCAAGAGTGTAATTTGTAAAGAGTAAAAAAATAAAATAAAAATAAAACAAAGAGTTAGAAAAAATTATATTTATATTTTATCTAATAATAGTATGTGTTTAAATATATATTATACTTATCCTGTCAAATTAAAATTATACATATCTTTAATATTTTATTTTATAATTTTATTCAGTTTGATTTTATTTTTTTAGTTTGGATTGGGCAATGCTTATCTCTTGAAAAAATTCAAATCGAAATCCAAGTAAATTTGGATCGGTTCAGTCCGAATACTAGCCCTACATTTAAGGGACGTACATACGACACAAACAAAATCTATCCCAAAATGTTGGAACATTGATTTAACATAAATTAATATCATCCGTTTATACAGTACGGTTTCACTCCTCGGAACTACAACCGGATCTCGGTTAATCACTCCCCTGGCTTTCATTTCATTCCCAACTTCTTTAACAACATCCTTTTTGAAACTGTGGGGTAGAAATTTGACAAAAGGACGTAATCTTCACTTCTCTTAGGACCCAGTTCATCTAAAAAGTTCAGGACTTGATTTGCAAGATCACTATCACCTTGGTTTTGATATGCGCTTAGCAAAATTTGCCACACAACTGCATGTCTGCATCTGCTTTAACTGGCAAATTCAAAAGCCTCATTAATTAGGCCAACTCTGCATAGAAGATATACCATGCATCCGCAGTGCTCTGGCCATAATTCAATATTATAATCCTTAATCATTGAATCAAAGCATTTTCGACCCTCATTTACCAACCCGGCATGGCTTCATTCAGACAAGATGCTCAGGAACACAATGCATCAGGTTTAAAATCTTCCCTTTGCATTTGGCAGAAACGAACCACAGCTGAAATCCCATCACTGTACATTGCTAGGCCATGAATAACGCTGGTCCAAGGCACTAGAGTTTTCTATGAAATTCCATCAAAAATTTGACAAGCTTTCTTTAAGTACCACATTTGGCATGCATGTTGAAAAGAGCATTTGCCACAGAAATAATCTCTTTTGCAAATTCATTCTTCTCAACATGCTGATCAATCCACCCTCCTAGCTCAAAACTCCCCAATTTGGAGTACATTGAAATTACAATTAACATGGTAATCTTATCTTACATTTTCAAAGTCCATTTCTTCGAACAAAGTCAATCCCTCTTTCGGATCTCCATTATCACTATAACCACTGATCATTTTAGTCCATTAAACCTTATTCTTTGCTAGCATCGTCTGGAAAATGGGGATAGCACACGGCAAGTACCCACATTTTGAATACATACCAATCGAAGCATTGTAAACATACACATCAAAACTAATACAGTTTCTTATCACATAATAAAGAAAAATTTTAACCTCCCTTAATGCCTTCAAAGAAGAAGTAGCAGAGACAATACTAACAGCAATCATCCCATTTGGCTTAAAATTATCACTAATCATAGCACGTGAATATTGGAACACGTGAAAAGGACAGTTATGATGAGTATATGCAGCAATAAGAGAATTCCATGTAACTACATCTCTATGAGGCATTTCGTCGAATAATCGTTCCATGTAGCTAAGGTTACCAAATAAGCCGAACACATGAAGCAAAGCAGTTTGAATTCTAATTTCAGAAAGAAAACCCAGTTTGTAGATATGGGCATGAATCTGTTTTCCGTCCAGAATCAGTGATACGAGTCCGCATGCTTTCGTAACAAACAAAAGGGTGTAAGTATCAACATTCAAAGATTTCTTTTTCATATAGGAATACACCAAAATGGCTTCTTTAGGTTCATTTCCCTCCAAATAACCTCTAAGGACGGTGTTCCACGTGTAAGAATCAAGACAGTCGACATGATCAGCAATTGAGAAGCAGTAGAAGTAGTGCCAGGAAGGGTACCTGAGGCAAATGATACAACGAGGTTGCTAGCTGACGGATGGTAGTTAATGTGACCTGTGGCTATCATGTGAGCATGAATGAATTTGACTCTCGACATTTTTCTTTGCACGTTTGCAACAAGTGACGTCGGCTAACGAGTAATATAACTGCTGGGTGCTTAATACAGTCTTCTGTAGTTGGGTTAACTTCGGCTTCATTTGATGACGGAGGGCTTTCATAGTATTTGTGTCGAAAATATTCGAGAGTTCGCGGAACGTGGAAGCATACGGTATCTCGATTGATGCAGCCGTTGAGCTATAACTAACGCTTTTTGTGCTCGGGTCATAATTACATAATGGGTTGTCATCAAGTAGTTCAAGTTGGTAATCGTGTTAGGATCTCGCTTGTAGTTTCAATAGACACAAATATGGTACTTATTTCTAGTTCTAGTTCCAAGCAAAAATAAGACTGCTTAATTTCCATAAAAAATCTTTACTAGGAGGCTAATTGCCTTACAAAAGAAGGGGTCAAAAGAAAGAACATTAGCATAACTGGATGATCATCATTTCATGTATATTACAAATACATCAAATTCTAAGAAAACCACAGAAAGTCACCCAGAAATTGTCCGTCTGCTAATCACAACAAAACCAAAAGCCTCCACTTCTCAAACATAAAAAGTATGGAATCACATGAATTGCAAACTCGTCAACATTGGTGAATCGAAAAGTCAAATCAATGAAAATGAAATGAAATTCAAGCTTTGCTTAATGAGCAGAGTGAGTAGGGGTGGTTGTCTCTAACTTGTCTTCTTAAAATCAATCTTGTCAACTTTAACCTCTCCATCAATGAGTTCATAAACATAGACCACAACACGAAGACCATCAATGTCCATGAGGACAAAACTAGGATTAACATCATAGGTGATGCTGCTGAAAGCACCAGTGGCAGAACCTGGGTTTATAACTACACCTCCCTCGTGTTTGTAAGCTGTAAACTGATGAGTGTGACCAGTCACAAGTATGTCTACATCCAGCTGCCTCTGAAGCATCGATAATGAGTCTAGATCCCCCCATGGAATAACCTTTCAAATATCAGGCATTGAAACTCACTACCATCAGATGAGATTCAAAATATATACAAATAAAGAGCATATTATTGATATGAAACAGAACCTGGTGCCCATGGCACAGTCCTAACTTGAATTGACCGATAGCTAGTGTTTTGGTCTCAGGATATCGGGTCTCTTCATCATATTCACCTCGAGTAATATGCAAGTCAGGACAAATAGTCTTCAAATAGTCATGAACTTCCTGAAAATTCCGGTACAAATGATAATCAAGCGATAGACAATCGACTAAGAAGTAAAGACAGTGCCAAAATACAGATTCCCATTCTTTATGAGAAACTTAATAAAACAACACAGTAATAGAAGGTTATCTTCTATTGTAAAGGCAAGATTTTAATCTAAGACCTATCCTGTCGCTAACACTTTAACCACATAAATTAAACCCCAAGGACCAGTATAGCAGTTGTGCAACCACAGAGATGCATTTAAGACAAAAAAAAGTGAAAGCATATAAAATGTATTACCACAGCTAGTAAGAAATCAGCTACAGTAACAAATCTGCAAAAGATCATATCTGCCAAACAAACAAGTCACAATGAGGTGTCAAACTGTGGGAAGTTCAATGATGCCATCTGGCATATAGTTGGGATAACACACAGGTCAATTAACTGCAATACACATTAGACTGAATATGGTTGCTCAAAAAGTTCTAAAGCACACTGTTTTCATTTTCTTGCATATTCCTCCTAAATAATGAGGTCAAATAAATGAGAAGGGAACGATCAATTATTATAAACAGTTATGTTTTGAACAGGAAGTGATTAAATAAAAGATAAGGACGTGATCATTTGCTAATATACAAATTTTCATTTAATTGCATTAAAAATTAGGTAGGTAAAAACTTGAAACAAGTGAAATGGAAAAAATTGCAAAACTTGAATGAATCTAGAAACAAATTTTAATTTTCCAATCGTTCGATAAGATATTGTTTAGGGAGTATGATAGATGACAAAGTCCTTGCAATGTAAAGCAATTGGGACAAGTCCGAAAACACCAAAGAAATTGAAAGAAATAAGCTTTGACTTGAACAACTGAGCATCAAAACTTGAAAGCCATAGCTGATATGCTCCTAAAAGAAGCACTTGTACACCCAAGCACTAGCTAAATCAGTTCTCTGTGGAGCTGAAAGAGTAGAGCTTTTACAGACTGCTGAATAGACAGAGAGAGTTATAGGGAAAGGAGGAAACACAATTTGATATTAACCTGCCATTCTACTCCACAAGGGAAGCAATAAGGAGGGTTTGGGCTGGCTCACAAATATTTGAAGTCCATTACATTAGGATTGCATTGGAGACCATAAATTGGAGCTGTGATAGTAATGCATCACCGCTTTTCCTCATTAAACATACTAGCTTATTTCACTTCAAAACTGCCTTTATTTACATAAATTGTTAGACGAGCAACCCATCAATCCGATATCCAACTCTTTGTAAAACGGGGTAGAACGATCTTCCTTCTAAGAAAAATCCTATTTAGCCCAACACTCTCATAAAGAAAATTCTTTTGCCTCCGTGGGAAGAGAAAAGAAAAGAAAAGAAAGGTACCAAATTCTGTTAATATTATTTCAGTTTGAAGCAAGTAATAAATTCAACCAACTCAAATTCAGTCTGCAATTCTATTGTAAATTCAATTAGGACAACTACCAAGAAAACCCAAAAATTAAATTCAAGTCAATATTTCTTCCAATTTCCCTACATATAATAACATAAGAGAGAAAGACATAATGAAAACATAGAATCCTGAAACCAAGAAAACCCAGCAAAAAAAATAAAAGATTAGAGAAGACGGAGAATGACATACTTTGATGTAGAGATTTCCCGTGCAAATGATGTGTTGAATCTTGCCAGGAACCAGCATGGACTTAAACTTAGCAGGCAAATCAGGTGCTCTGTGCGGTATGTGTAGATCGCCCAAGGCTAAGACCAACACCATCTTCGGCGTTCAAATATCAAATCCCAATCAAAAATAGCTGCATAGAAAAAAAAGAATATTTACTAATTGCACGAATAAGTTGATATTAGATCCGTCTCTCTCTCTCTCTCTTAAATGTATGAATTTGAAGTTCAAAAAACAAAGGTTAACATATTAATTTGGTTATCTTGTAACAAGGAGATCGTTTTCGTTACCGGGGAGATGGGATATATTTGGAGAAGTTGACGACGCCCATCAAAAACCTGTGTCGTCCTAAACGTTTGACGTTCTTGGTTGCGGAGCTTGTTCACTAAGGGTTTATCGTAACGGCGTCGTTTAGTACTACTTGCAAATGGCACTTGGGCTCGGCATTCTGGGCTAACTACCAGTCCAAGGGTCAGACCTAAGATTTGTTAATTACAATCTATTCCTTGTATGTTATCATTATCGTCACCATTACTAATATTTCAAATGATTCGGAGACAGGTGTTCAAAAAGAAAATTAATTGTCCAAGCAGTTTATTGTTTCTGAGAGAGATACTAGTGCATGAGCCTCCTCAAGTCCGACTCCCCACCCAATCAAACGCTAAGCAATTCCATTCTCATATTTAAACAGTACTTACAACAAAAGGCTGAAAGCATTTCAAAAAAACAATTGAACAAAAGTTCTTTTAAATCATTGGATATAGAAGCCTTTGGTGACAAAGACATTTGATGATCTTGTTATGTTGGTAAACAACAAATGCTGATGTTAAAATTGTGGCGAGGGTTAAGATATATCTTCAGTATGATCAAATCTATCCTCCATAAGATTGGTTGGTGGGACAAAAACTCAGAAAACTTTCCTCGAGAGACTGCCAACACTAAGACGAGGAGCTAAAGAAAATAAAGAGGGCTACTGGTAAAAAGGGATTTACATTGAGCTGTCCAGCAGATTGGAAAATTAGCTCGTCATCAGCCCCGCAGGGATTTAACGAGGACATGTGAGGTCGCAATGGGGAACCCCGTGGGGACATATTCATAGGTGAACAGTAATTGTTTCTCAATTGGGACTTCAGGTGAGGAGCATTGTGTCTCAATGGGGACTTTAGGTGAGGACTGGAGGCTGAATGTGGGCCCCGAATTTGAGGGGCTGGTAGCATCTTTAGGGGCAGGTAGCTGTTCTAGAGCCGATAAAACTTCAGCCATTGATGGTCGGACCTTGGCCTCGCTGATACACTGTAATGCAAGGACGGCTACCATATATGCTCCTTTTTTGGGGAACTGGCCCTCCAACTTGATATCCATAATCCCGAACAACTTGCGCCCATCATCCAGATAAGGTTTTGCCCAATCCACCAGATTTTGCTCCACTCCAACTTTAGTTTTATCAAGTGCCCGGCGTCCTGAGAGTAGTTCCAACAGCACAACCCCAAAGCTATAAACATCACACTTGGCAGTAAGCCGACCTGATTACATTGTATGCTTATATTCAGTGTACTGTTGCAAATACAAAATATAAAGAGGTGCTCTGATATTCAAAGGAAATGAAATCAAGTCAAATTTGTAATCGTGGTTCTATCAGTAATTATCAGAAACATTCATTGAAGGGGAAAAAAGCAAAAGGAGAAAACTTGATCATCACCAGACTAGGATGTTAAACTCTTGTCAGACATAAGTTCAACATAATAGGAGATATGTCAAACTGAATTCTTATTTAGAAAAGAATTAAAGGGTTCAGCAAACTAGGATGAACACACAGAATTATTACGTGGCGCAATATGCACACAAGTAATGTGTATGTTAGCACAGCGACTGTAATTTTACTTCCAAGTTCAAACACCTGATCACTAGTGTAACAGAATGTTAATTGTTCCAAAAGAGTTTAATCAAGATTTTTCACTTTCTATTATTTCCTTTAAACCGTCAATACTAGGAGCTAAAACTTAAGTGCTCACACTAAAAGATTCCTTTTCAAACTGCACAATGCTACAAAACAACTATGTATTTCATCTCTAATTAAGGGTATGTTTGCGACCGCTATGCTTAACATATGATAAAACACTATCGTTAGCAACTCAGTCAGCGCTAGTATCAGAACTGCAGTCCGACGATTAACACGAGTCGTTGATTTAGTAACCAGTCTGATAGTATATACATCAAAAACTTGGTAAACAAAAATCTCATTACGAGGCACAAAATTCTAACCTGTAGCCATATATTCTGGAGCAGCATAACCTTGAGTCCCCAAGACTTGAGTGGAAACATGAGTATGATCACCTGTGGGGCCCACTTTTGCCAAGCCAAAGTCTGAGAGCTTCGCATTATATTCCTGCATCCATAACAAGGCATAATCAGAGCTACAAATTTTATTGTTGAACTTAATTGATCTCCATATCTAAATCCACGGTTGACAATTACAGGAGTTCAATTAAATTAACTTAGAATAATGATGTATGTCAACAAGGATTGACTTTTACCAAGAAATGACAAAGGACATAACTTTCAACCCTGTTTTCCTCTTCTTTTTCTAATCTTGAAATTTTGAATTGAATCAAGTATTTCAATAAGTCCCATAGGCTTGATCTGCAATGCTAGTTACAATAAAGCAATGGTATCCTTCCTAACTAACATACTTAATCTAAAAGGATATATGAGCAATAAATCAACATACAGAATCCAGTAGGATGTTTGAAGCCTTGAAATCCCGATATATAACTTGCTGTTCAGAATCATGCAAGAAGGAGAGTCCTCGAGCAGCCCCTATGGCAGCTTTGATCCTTAGTGCCCAAGGAAGAGGCCAGGCACCCCCTGTAAACAAGACAGATTTCAGTTTAATAAACAATGATGCATTTTCTTTCAGGATAAGGGTCAGCTGTCAATGGTCTCAAATAAATGCTTGGTCACTTTTTTAGTAATTTGGAAAACATGCTAAGTTGCTAACAAGGACTAGGAATCTGGACACAAAATATGACAGAAATATAGAAGAACAATGCTTTGAATGTTCTGTTTACATAAAATATTTGCTTACTTCTAAATAGATGATTTTCCAGGCTGCCTTTAGGCATATACTCATAGACCAAAAGCCGATTCTCCCCATCCAGGCAGAATCCAATAAGTTTGACCAAATTTGGATGATGAAGCTGACTAAGATAATCGACTTCAGACTGCAAACAGTATGGAGTTAATAAATTTAACAATGCCAAATAAAGAAAGAAAGGAGAAGGATTAGGTAATAACATAAAAGATAATATACCAGCCACTGCTTGTGACCCTGAAAACCTTCAGGTTTAAGCTTCTTGACTGTGACAACCATTCCAACTCCCAGCTTTGCAGCCTCAAGGGTTTTCTCATCAATCCATCCCTTGTAAACATAACCAAATCCTCCTTCCGCAATGAGGCTGTCCGGCCGGAAATTTCTAGTAGCATTCTTAAGCTCACTAAATGTGAAGGCTTTTAGATTTGGAGATGATAATATATCACCTTCACTTCTTGGCGAAGAGAAATTTCCAGATGTATGCTTCTCACTTCTATTTGCTTTCAAACTTGAAGCAGCTGAAAAATAGCCATTTTTATCAGGAAACTTTGTATCTCCTGAAATGAAAGAGAATATAATGCCATTATAGTATACATAAACAACAGGCATTGACTGAAAACAAAGCACATGTAACCATCAAGCACCTGTAAAGACAAGCACGTGCAAAAGTGTGTAATGAAATATACCATATCAAGAGATGTATAATGTATCTAGAACTCTTTAATGTACGGTACATGGCATGCTACATCATGTGCATGCAAAACAAATGTGCAGATTGTAAGGACAATGTTCAATGCTGCCATGTCAACAGAATTTCCCTCTGAAATGGCCGACACCTTGGTTGCCCAATTTGGAAATAGATATGTAGATTTGCGTAAGATTCCACATAATGCATTTGTACTCTTATAATGCAACTCAGTATAAATATTCTTTTCTTTTTCCTGCCATGAAGTCATTGCTCCACCTAATCATGAATCCTCCACTTATAAACAAACTCTTAACACCAAGGAAACTATGCATTGTCAATAAAGTAACCACATATCCACCCACCTAACAGATACAGACTACCACGACTGTCTATGAGATGAGATTATTAAGTCACTCACCAAACATATTGTATTTATTCTTGGTACATGAATACAAGAAAGAAGCCTCTTGAGTGCATGACTGAAATACAATATGCATTTGACACAAAACATAATAGTGGCGTACAAATGAATCTAATTCTGAAATTTATTTCAATATTAAAGCCTAAAAGGAAAAAAATTTCTAAATTACTATACTTAAACCAATTTTCTCCTTTTATACGTGATGTGAAATGAATTTCGAAGACACAAGCTTGTCTTCCAGGGAAACTTCACTAATTACAACTACAAGAGTCTGAACTACAATCAGCCTCATGGAAAGAAATAGTCAAACTTAGCTTCTTGTTTCATAGCTTCTTCTAATATCTGCAATGTTTTTGAGAGAATGGAAGTAATTATTAAGTTTAAAATTTCTTTTGAAAGTCCAAACTTTTGAATTCTAGGATAATCATTTTACCAAGTGCTGAATTGCAACCACTCAGACAGTGCTTTATGTTGTAATATCAATAGTGAAACATGGAAATTAAGAGCAACATCTTGAGAGGAAGAGATGTAAATTTTGTGGTCTGATATGATTAGGTGTTGCATTCAGATGACAAAGCGACAACTGGATTTCATTGGCATAATAATCTTCTGAGTTAGTTTTATGAAAAATTTTTGCTGCATTAAAGACCTGTATCCAGAAAACACCAAGCACGCCAATCATAAAATTACACTTCCACTCATACTTCAAGGTTTGTTGATACATTATTTCTTTAATTTCACTCATCAAGATCTTGTACCAATCACAATCTAACTAAATCTCACTATTATAGAAATTGGCAATTGCTTTGCTCACAAGCCTTACACTAGCTTATGAAATTGGGACCAAAATAGAGTGGGAACTGGCATCTAGATTCACACTTTCTGATCTTCAAGTTTAGAGTGCAACCTACACTCAAGAACTGGATATTCATTTAAACACTAAGTCTTATATCTATGTTCTACAATATAAAAACAATAATTGTTTAAAAGAATAACAGTCTTCCAAATCAAAAATAAAGGGGGAAAAAAAGATGTTTGGAGAAAAGATATACAAATCGCTAGATGTCATTGCCATTGCACAAACACTACAATCATATCTATTTATGTTCCATCCCATGGCTCATCACCAACACCACTAGCATGAGTCACGGTTTTGTCATTGTATCAGCACACTTTCACTTGTTCTCATCCATTGCCATTGTTTTGTGGTCACCTTTTAATGATACCCAACTCCAATGATGGAGCCATGCCACCATTTTCAAGACTTCATTACTGCCATATTTGCCTCAGATCTGCTCCATCCAATGCCTATTTGTCCATTCCCCTCATTATGCCAATAATATCTTTATTTCTCCATTGACATTACATGTCCATTACATCATCTAATTAAGACTATCTCAGTAGCTCAAAATAATCTCTCTATATTTCTCGACTTCAATTTAAATTAGAAATGTTATTACCATTGCCAATTACCATAGCCATGTCCAACCCATTTCACTCTATTGATCAATACCAGCAACGTTGTTATTGTTGCTGCCACCAGACCATAATGTTGGCATCAAATCCCTTTCATCATATATTGTTGTTGTTTGACAATAATGCCATCATGTTGCTATTACAATTGTTGGGCTGCCATGTTAGCACCTACTTCCCTCCATCAACCTCTGCCAACACATTATTGCCTAGGCTATTGCTTTTTCACTACTGTTCCTATATTAATTATAAAGGTCGCTTGCACATACCCGAACTAAGTAGGTCTTCCAATGTACCCCAAAAAGCTGCAGTTTCACAATTTGTGCCTTCAAAAAAATGAATCATCTTTCAAAAGTATAATCTTGGCGGGTCAAAATGATTGCCAGACATTTTTAAGATCTTTAAACTTTTTTCCTTATTCAACATTGACAACACATCACTGTCAAGACTTCCTCCTACCACCAAGACAAGCCATGGTTTAATCAAACACTCCTAAACCATGAACATCCAAGAATTCTAATATCCTTCCAATCTGTTGACTGTACTACTTTCAAAACAAGCACCGCTTACCTTCATTAACATAACTGAAATATATTGTTACCATCAGCAACAGAAGACACTGCATTTCATTTTCCATTCCATAACAACTTGCAGGATTCAAAATGTTAATTCCAATCTTACACTTGCCTTTAAACAGTCCATTAAAAGTCAGCTATGTATGTTTCTATATTTATTTAAAATCTCTAATCTCAGCAATCTCGAGGTATAATCAATGCAAAATTTAATTAATTACTGGTTTTTATACATAATCTTTAAGGAAAGCAATGATACAACATCATAAGTAGCATTTAACAATATAGTACAGATCATGGGTCATTTACAAGTGCACAACCCAGATTCTACGTTTATAATGCAGCATATAAAGTTTAATTATAATCAGTCCTCAATTGTTAAGATAAAATAAGTAATCAATGAATCAGTATAAATTTCTCTATAAGAACATCATCACTTTGGGAATCCTATACTACAAAATCTAACTATTACATAAGAAATTGGAAGTGTGCTATATATGACCATGAACTAGCAGAGTTACCTGATATAGTAAATAATTCACATAGAAACAACTAGCCAAGGAATTTACCACA
>JAWDEX010000016.1:3115429-3131373 GCA_035221805.1 Trichilia hirta | reverse complement strand
TTTTAATAACTAATTCATTTGACCAATTAAAATTAAATAGGACTAAAATTAAACTAAAACTTAAGATCTCATTTTACTCATCAGAATTAATTAATTTTTCATATACGTTCGAATCCTGTTCCTAGTAAACGCAATGCGTCCCTACCCTCTTACAGGATTCCAAGAAGGTAAAGGAGGAAACCAAAACACATGAAACTCTTGAAACTTTGGTCTAATCCCGAGAGAAATAAACATCCCTAGCTTCACTGTTGAAGCAACAAACCCAGGGCAAAAAGAACACTAGTAACTTGAATATCAGCCCGACAAGAACTAATAGCCATATGAGTGCACTTTACTCTGTATGTAAAATTTAAAAGAAAAAAAATTATATATTACTGATGATAATTGACTAACGAACTTATTCTCATTCTTCTATTATATTGCGTATGATGAATGGATCAGTTGATAATTGATACGATGAATCTTACTAGTAGATCCATTAACTACGGTCCAACCTTAGCTCGAAATTTAGATATATAAGCCTTTTGTAATCATCAATTTAAATTGAGATATTATAATTTGTTAAGCCATCTATAATCTATGTACGTAATAATAATCAATTTTTTTCTACTTTCAAGAAAGATGCTGCAAATTATGATATTATAAACACGGAGATATGTTTATATGAAATGAAGATATTAAAACATGATGATATGATTTTAGTACAAATAATTTTTTAATAATGATACGATTTCAACTACATATTCTTCGGTGTAAAAGGCAATATGATTTATGGGTATTCAAAGACCATTTAGTCTATTTCAGATCCAGAAGTAATAATATGTATTTATTCTGCTTTTATCATTTTGTTAATCAATATTCTCAAAGTAACTACACCAAACTTGGCATATGCTTTTGTTCAACAGCAACTACTTAAGCTACATCTTGTAATTAAAATATTAATTAAAGAATCACAGTAAGCAACACTAAAATATAATGAAATTTGTTGGTTGCAGCCAATTAATACAATTTCAATTAAGATGTAGATAAATTTAAAGCATAGAGAAGAAGAATAAAAAATTTTTAATTTCAGAATAAAATAAAAATAAAACAAAAAGAATTGGAACGTACAAACATATAACGTCTTTCTATCCAACTTTCGACTTGAATTCTAAGCAAGCAATATCATGTCGTACTAAATTCCAATTAGTTAAAGCATCTGAAACCGACATAGCGGACACAGATTACTCTGCTTCAACCAATTGACAATGCAATTTCCATGGTAGATATGCGAGCAAGACATGCGTACAGCTTTCGATCCCACCAAAATATCTTCCAAACATATCACACACTGCTTCGAACAGGACCCTTCAACCTTAATTTTCTCGAGAGCAGGAACCAAGTTTAAAATCTCTTCGTCCATGGATCGTCTAACAGACTCAGAAATCGTTAGCTCATTATTCATAGTTGAATTAATAATGACAACTAAAGGAATATTCTGGCAATCAATGTTACGATCTTCACTGGCAGCCGAACGTGCGCAGTTCATGATCTTCTGTATCATTCCAGGATGAGCATGGTAAGGTACGTTCAACTCTGAGAGCTTTCTGGACATTGTAGACCAGGATATGCTTTCACGAACACGTAGTATATGTTTCTGCAGAATATCCAGCCGTTTGTGCATGACAGGATTCTGTGTAAAAAAATAAATGGAAAAAACAGCTTCAGTTGAGAATTCATCATCTTCGTGCACGCAATTTTCAGGCTGATATATATGACAGCCATAATCAAACATGGCATAGGTAGAGGTAGACATAAAAAATTGCGAGGAAGAAGAGAATAATTCAGAGAAAGAAGAATAGAATTATGGTTATTATTGACGATTGTTTACATGTATATGGAGAGAGTCATTACTTATATCTTAGAGGAACATGGCATTGAATTTCAAAATTAGGAACGAGTGACTTGGAAGCTAAAATAAATTAAAAGAGAGGAGTAGTTGAGTTACGATGATTGTTTGGTTAGTGCCTGGGATATGGTTTCCTCTTCTGAACCGGGTTTTTAATAACCTAACTATAATTTAATTCCAAATAAGAATAGTTGATCGATTTTATACGTTAGTTGAGGAAGTTCAAGATTCCGATACCTTAATGAAGAGGGATTATGCACTTCTTTCATAATCTATTATTTTTTGGTTGACTATATATATAAAAATTAAGAGCTGTTGAATGAATTAAGGTGGATGATTATATAACAATTTCTTTTAAATTTTTCGAAGACCATCCGGAGAAAGTTTTGCCTCTCAATTATATTATTATCTCAATTTTTTTATATTTTCGTATGAGTAAATGAAAATTTAGGAGATTAATAGAAAATAAAATGTATAGAATATTATTACTGTTACACCAATTTTTATAAATATAAATAAAATTTGTATTGATTTTCTCTTGAAATATAAATTATGTGAACTATGAGTTAAAAAAAGAGTGCTGTATTAATTAATTTATTAGTGAGTTCAAGAAAGGATCAAATTTTAATATTAAAAATTATTCAGAGTGAATTAATTCAAATCTACTTTTACTATTTTTCTTGAGTCAACAAACTTATTCGGACTCAATTTTTGAGAATTAAATTATTAACAGCTCTCAACAATAAAAGTAAATTATGAAGGAAGTTGCATAATCTCTCTTCATAGCACATCACATCGGAAGCTCGTTGACCTTCCTAAACTAATTTTTAGTTTAATAACAATTCTAAAAACAATAATATTCCTAAAAATTTGGAATTAAATTATTAATTAATAAAGTAAAATCCCAAAAGGAAAACCAAATTAGATTGAAATCAGAATTCTGGACTGGCATCATATTGTGCCGAGGAAAAAAAAATCATGTCCCATGACAAACTCCAACAAAACAACTCCTCCTTTATTTTAGCTTCCAATTGAAGTCACTCCGTTCAACTTCATGTTCATGTAGGATAGAATTAATGTTTACAGGAACCTCTATATATACACGTAAACAAATACCACAAACAAAACACACAATAAAATAATAACGTTTTGTTAGTATCTTCTAGCTCTCAATTATTCTTTTCCATTGATCATCTATATCTAATTTTCTTTTCCTTCCAAGATGTCAAATGAGTACTTGTATGCAGTCTTCGGTGAATGTGAAGAAAGATCTTGGAGTGAACTGTGGGCAGCAGGTGCAAGTTTAATAGATAAATCATACAAAGTAGCACCTGTATGGGCTCAGTCATAAATATTAACAGAAATTCCTTCCAGAATTCAAGCCTGATCATCCAGTGATACGTTTGGTTGGATACATATCATGAACCTAATTGTTGGCGATGATACGTTATCATCGTAGGAGATTTAAGCGGGAACGTCATCGGTTGGTAATTATAAATAGTGAATACCCATTGATAGCTTGGAATACAGTTTGTGCTTAGTTTGGTGCAAATGAATCGTAAGCCATACATGGTACACAAAATATTGACATGTGCTCGAGACGGCCGTCAATCCAATGTTCTACGAACGTTAGCATTACCATTGATTACTATGAAGAAGGAGAACAAGAATTTCCATCGAATATGATCCCTGCAGAAAGACAATCACTGTAAAAGAACATGAAAATTTTTAGAAGTCGAAGAGTCCACATCAAAAGATAATAAAGATACACGTGCAATATGTTGGGAAGAGATTTCGATTGTGTCGTACGTGGCTCGCATGCCTGCTTGTTCATTGTATTGTTTATTGGCTGCGCAAGAGTAGATTTTGTTCACTGCGTAGGTCTAAGTAACCAAGAGCTAGCTACCCCTATTAGCAAGATTTTCTACGTTTATATATAAATACAAAAATAAAGTAAATAATTAAGAATTGGAAAACGTACATGGAATTAAAGTATTAAATATATTATTTTAATGTGTGCATGTTTTTGTTTCCACAAAAGATGCTTTATGTGCTTCGTAGTTGGACATTCATACGTAATACTAACATTCCTACGTAGACCCTTACAACCAGCATAAGTCGGATTGGACGCCATTTCTCAAGCACAAGTCGATATTGGATTAGTTTCAGCCTCGTGAACGGGTCTAAGGTACAAGGGATAATCCTGCCTACCCTAGTAATGTTTTGCCATATGACTCAATCACGAGAACACAAGTAGAAAACATGTTACTTACGATTGCCAGAATGATTCATGCTCAATTTGGGCAAAATGACCCTGGATTTAACATAAATTAATATCATCCCTGTGCACAGTATGGTTTCACTCCACAGAACTACAACCAGGATCTCGGTTAGTCACTCCCCTGGCTTTCATTTCATTCCTAACTTCTTTAACAACAACCCAATTTGAAACTGTGGCATATAAATTTGACAAAAGCACATAATCCTCACTTCTCTTAGGACCCAGTTCATTTAAATAGTTAAGGACTTGATTTGCAAGACGAACTTCACCTTGCTTTTGACATGCATTTAGCAAAATTCGCCACACAACTGCATCTGCTTTAACTGGCATATTAAGCAAGAATTCAAAAGCCTCATTAATTAGGCCAGCTCTGCATAGAAGATCTATCATGCAGCCATAGTGCTCTGGCCGTAATTCAATATTATAATCCTTAATCATTGAATCAAAGCATTTTCGGCCCTCGTTTACCAACCCAGCATGGCTACATGCAGACAAGATGCTTAGGAACACGATGCCGTCCGGTTCAAAACCTTCCATTTGCATTTGGCAGAAACGAACCAAAGCTGAAATCCCGTGACCGTGCATTGCTAGGCTATGTATAATGCTGGTCCAAGACACTAGAGTTTTCTCTGAAATTCCATCAAAAATTTCACAAGCTTTCTTTAGGTTACCACATTTGGCATGCATGTTGATCAGAGCATTTGCCACGGAAGTACTCTCTTTTGCAAATCCATTATTCTCGACATACTGATCAATCCACCCTCCAAGCTCAAAACTCCCCAATTTGGAGCACATTGAGATTATACTCAACATGGTAATCTCATCTGGTTTTACATTTTCCAAGTCCATTTCTTTGAACAAAGTCAATGCCTCATTTGGGTATTCATTATCACTATAACCGTTGATCATTGTAGTCCATGAAACCACATTCCTTATTAGCATCGTCTGGAAAATCCGGATGGCATATGGCAAGTGCCCACATTTTGAATACATACCAATCAAAGCATTGTATACATACACATCAAAATCAACACAGTTTCTTATCACATAACAATGAACAATTTTACCCTCCCTTAATGCCTTCAAAGACGAAGCAGCAGAGACAATACTAACAGCAGTCATCCCATTTGGCTTAAAATTATCGTTAACCATAGCGCGTGAAAATTCGAACACCTTAAAAGGACAGTTTTGATGAGCATATGCAGCAATAAAAGAATTCCATGTAACTACATCTCTATGGGACATTTCGTCGAATATGCGTTCCATGTAGCTGAGGTTACCAAATAAGCCGTACACATGAAGCAAAGCAGTGTGAATTCTAATTTCAGAAAGAAAACCCAGTTTGTAGATATGGGTATGAATCTGTTCTCCTTCCAGAATCAGTGGCATAAGTCCGCATGCTTTTGTAACAAACAAAAGGGTATAAGTATCCACTTTTAAACCTTTCTTTTTCATATGGGAATATACCAAAATGGTTTCTTTAGGTTCATTTCCCTCCAAATAACCTCTAAGGACGCTGTTCCACGTGTAAGAATCAAGACCGTCGACATGATCAGCAATTGATAAGGCAGCAGAAGTACTGCCAGGAAGGGTACATGAGGCAAATGATTCAACAAGTTTGCTTGCTAATGGGGGGTAGTTAATGAGACCAGTGGTTATCATAAGAGCATGGACTCGCTTTTGTTGGCATTTGTCTTTGCACGTTTGCAGCAAGGAAGTGACGTCTACAAACGAGTGCGGTAACTGCTGGGTGCTTAAGACAGTCTTCTGTAGTTGGGTTAACTTTGGCTTCATATGATGACGGATGGTTTTCATAATATTTATTTTGAAAATGTTCAGAGTTTGGTGAACGGAGAAGCACAAGGGATCTCGAATGATGTTGCACTTGTGCTATAACTAATGCTTTTTATGCTGTTGTTTGGTTTGGGTTTAGGGCTATGATTACAAAAGGAGTTGTGTCCTAGTAGTTCAAGTTGGTAACCGGGTTAGGATCTTGGTTATAGTCTTATAGACGCAAGTATGAAGTATGGTACTAATTTTAAGTTCCATGTACAAGCAGAAATTGAATGTCTCTGCTTAATTTCCACAAACAATCTTTACTGGGAGGCTAATTATGGATGATCGTCATACCATGTGTATTACAAATACATCAACTTCTAAGAAAACTAGAGAAAGTCGTCTAGAAATTGTCCATTGGCTCATCACAACAAAACCGAAAGCTTCCACTTCTCACACATAAAAAAATGGAATCACATGAATTGCCAAGTCATCGATATTGGTGAACCGGAAAGAAATCAATGAAAATGAAAAGAAATCAAAGCTTCGTGCTTAACGAGTGGAGGGTGTAAAGGTGGTTGTCTCTAACTTGTCTTCTTAATCAATCTTGTCGACTTTAACCTCTCCATCAATGAGCTCATGAACATAGACGACAACACGTAGACCATCAATGTCCACGAGGACAAAAGTGGGATTAACATCATAGGTGATGCTGCTGAAATCGCCCGTGGCAGAACCAGGCCTTCATGTTTGTAAGCTGTAAATTGATGGGTGTACCCTGTCACAAGTATGTCGACATCCAGCGGCCTCTGAAGCATGGCTAATGAATCTAGATCCCCCCATGAAAAACCTTCAAATACCAGGGATTGAATCTCACTACCATCAGATGAAATTCAAAAACTATACAAATAAAGAGCATATTATTGACATGAAACCAAGCCTGACGACCATGACATAGTCCTAACTTGAATTGACCGATTGTGTTTTGGTTTCAGAATATCGTATCTCTTCATCATATTCACCTTTAGTAATATGCAATTCAGGACAAATAGTATTCATATAGTCATGAACTTGCTGAAAATTCCAGTACAAATGCTAAACTAGTGACAAGCAATCGATTAAGAGGCAGAGACAGTGCCGAATTACAGATTCCCATTCTTTATAAGAAACTTCCAAGTAAATTAAAAAAAAAAAACCCCACATTAATAGACAGTTATTTTCCGTTGTAAGGCGAGATTTGATTCTAGGACCCATGCCGACCCCACCAGTTAAAGCACATAAGTTAAATTCCAAGTGGCACTATAGCAGTTTTGCAGCCAGAGAGATGCATTCAAGACCAAAAATGTGAAAGCATATAAAATATATTACCACGGCTATTAAGAAACGGCTACAGTAACAAATATGCGAAAGACCGTATCTATCAAAGAAACTAGTCACCTCAGACACATGAAACCAGGTGTCAAACTGTGGGAAGTCCAATGATGCCATCTGGCATGTAGTTGGGATCACACACAGGTCAATTAACTGCAATACACATTAGACTAAATATGGTTGCTCAAAAAGTTCAAAAGCATGCTGTTTCATTTTCTTGAATATTCCTACTAAATAATGAGGTCATATAAAAGAGAAGGCAATGATCAATTGTTATAACACATTTATGTTCTGAACTGGAAGAGATTAAATAAAAGATAAGGAAGTGATCATTTGCTAACATTCCATTTTCAAAATTGGGTTAAGTAAAAACTTCAAACAAGTGAAATGAAAAAAATTGCAGAATTTCAGTGAATATAGAAACAAAATTTGATTTTCTAATATTAGATAAGATACTGTCTAGGGAGTATGATAGATGACAGTACCGTTGATATTTGAGCAATTGGGACCAGTATGAAAACACCAAATAAATTGAAAGAAATAAGTTTGACTTCAACAACTGAGCATCACAACTTGAAAGCCATGGCTGATATATTCTTAAAACAAGCACTCATATACCTGAGCACTAGCAAATCAGTTATTGAGAACTTTTACAGACTCAAGAATAGACAGAGAGAGTTATAGCCGAAGGAAGAGACATAATTAGATAATAACCTGCCATTCTGTTCCAAAAGGGAAGCACCAAGGAGGCTTGGGTGTGGCTCACAAATATTTGAAGTCCTTTACATTTGGATTGCATTTGAGCACATAAATTGGAGCTGTGATAGTAATGCATCACCACTTTTCCGCACTAAACATAATAGCTTATTTCACTTCCAAGACTGCCTTTATTTACATAAATTGTTGGTCAAGCAATCCATCAATCTGATAACCAACTCTTTGTGAAACAGAGGAGAATGATCTTCCTTCCAGAAGACACCTAAACATCGCGAAAAATCCTATTGATCGCAATACTCTTGCAAATAAAATTGTTTTGCCTCCGAAGGAAAGAGAAAAGAAAAGAAAGGTACCAAACTCTGTTAATACTACTTCAGTTTGAAGCAACTGATGAATTCAACCAACTCAAATTCAGTCTCCAAGTCTATAGGAAATTCAATTAGGACGACATCTATGATGGAAACCCAAAAATTAAATTGAGTGAATATTTCTTCCAATTTTCCTACATTTTCTTGACAACATAACAGAGAAAGATATAGTAAAAGACAGAAAATTGAAACCAAAAAACCCAGCTTAAAAATAAAAAATTGAGGAAGACGCAGAATGACATATTTTGATGCAGAGATTTCCCGTGCAAATGATGTGTTGAATCTTGCCAGGAACCAGCATGGCCTTAAACTTAGCAGGCAAATCAGGTGCTCTACGTAACACCGTCTTCGACGTTCAAATATCAAATGCCAATAAAAAATAAAATATCTGCATCGAAAGTAAGAACTTTTACAATCACGCGAATAAGGTGATCCGAGTGCTGTCTACTTTCCTTTCCTTTCTTCTTCTTTTTCCTTCTTTTAAATGTATGAATTTTAAGTTCAAAAAACAAAGGTTAGCAGATTGATTTGATGATCTGGTAACAAGGAGATCGTTTTCGTTAGCAGGGAGATTTGATTAATTTGGAGAAGTTGACAACGCCCGATCAAAAACTACTGTTGTTCTGTACTTTAGCGTTCTACAAGTAAACAAGTGTTCCTCGCAATGGCCTCGTTTAATAGTCCGTGCAAATGTCACTTGTACTCGGAAATCTCTGGGCTAACGACCAGTCCAGGTGTCCGACCAAAGATTAATTGGATTCCTTGTATTTTATCATTATTCAAATTATTACTAATATTTTAAATGATTCAGGCGTTCGAAAATATGTATTTTTAAGAAAAAATAATTAATTGTCAAACAATCTAAGCAAGTCCAAACTCCTAACTAATCAAACACCAGGCAATTCCATAAGCATATTTAAACAGTACTTACAACATAAGGCTGAGACCATATCCCAAGAAAAAGGTACAAAAAAAAGTTTATTTAAACTATTGGATATAGAAGCATTTGGCGACACAGTCAAAGACATTTTATTATGTTGTTATGTTTGTAAATAACAGATGCTGATGAATGTTGATGATGTCAAAATTGTTGGAGAGGCTAATGATGTAGGTTCTATATGATCAAATCCATAAGCTTGGTTGGGAAGACAGAAAAACTTTCCTTGAGAAACTGCAACACTAAAAAAGAGGAGTTAAAGAAAATAAAGAGAGCTGCTGGAAAAAAAGGATTTATTTACATTGAGCTGTCCAGCAAATTGGAAATTCAGCTAGTCAACGCCACGCGGGGATTTCATATGAGATGGCAATGGGGAGCCTCGGGGCGACATATTCACAGGTCAATCGTACTTGTTTCTCGAGGTGGCCTTTACGTGAGAAGCATTGTCTCAATGGGGATTTTAGGTGAGGACTGGAGACCGATTGTGGCCCTGAATTTGAGGAGCTGGTTGCATCTTTAGGGGCACGGAGCTGCTCTAGAGCTGATAACAGCCATTGATGGTCAGACCTTGGCCTTTCTGATACACTGGAACGCAAGGACGGCTACCATATATGCTCCTTTCGGGGGCGCTGGCCCTCCAACTTATATCCATAATCCTGAGCAACTGGGACCGATCACCCAGATAAGGTTTTGCCCAATCCTCACCAGATTTTGCTCCACGCCAACTTTAGTTTTATCAAGTGCCCCACGTCCTGAGTAGTTCCGACAGCATAACCTCAAAGCTATAGACATCGCACTTGGTAGTAAGTTGACCTGCTCACGTTGCATGTTTATATTCAGTTACTGTTGCAAATACAAAATGTAAAGAGGTACTCTGATATCCCAAGGAAATGAAATCAAGTTAATCTGTAATTGTGGTTCCAACGGTAATTATCAAGAACATTCATTGAAGGGGAAAAGAAGCAAAAAGAGAAACTTGATCATTGCCAGACTAGAATGTTTAACTGACACAAATCAACGTAATAGGAATGACATGTAAACCCGAATTCTTATTTAGAAGGAAAAAAAAAAAAAGGATTCAACAAAGTAGGATGAACACAAAGAGTTATTAAATGGCACGTTATGCGGACAAGTAATGTACATGTTACACAGTGATAGTCATTTTACTTCCAAGTTCAAACACCTGATCACTAGTGTAATAGAATTTTAGTGATTCCAAGATTTGGATAAGAGTTTAATCAAGATTTTTTACGTTTTATTATTTCCTTTAAAACGGTAAAATGTTAGGAGCTCAAACTTAGGTGCTCACTCTTAAGGATTCCTTTTCATACTGCGCAATGCTACAAAACAACTATGAATTTCATCTCTAATTAAGGGATATTTGTGACTGCTAGCTCAACTTTAAAATTTCAGCAGCTCCAGTGTTCAGCAAATAACAACTTTTACTTGCAAGTGTACCTTTACCACTTACCCTTCCACTTACACTTGCCATTAATGATCCTACATCTCAAAGGAAGCCACAGGGCCTCTATCCCAAACACAACTCAGTCAGTACTAGTATCAAAACTACTGTCCGAGTATTAACACAAGTTGTTGATTTGGTGACCAGTCGGATAGTATATGCATCAAAAGCTTGGTAAACAAAAATCTCATTATGAGGCAAAAAATTCTGACCTGTAGCCATCTATTCTGGAGCAGCATAACCTTGAGTCCCAATGACTTGAGTGAAAACATGAGTACATGTGAGGCCCGCTTTTGCCAATCCGTACATCTATAACAAAGCATAATCAGAGCTACAAAATTTTATTGTTGAAATTAACTGATCTCCATTTCTGAAATCAGCCATTGATTATCAAAAGAGTTCAATTAACTTAACACGGAATAATGGTGTGTGTCAACAAGGATTGACTTTTACTAAGAAATGACAAGAGAGGTAACCCTCTATTGGGTTCAAGTGTGAGTGTGTGAAGTGAAAATGTCTTACATTGAAAAGATTCAAGGCAAATAAGTAATGTATAAATGAAATGGACTTATAAACTCAATACCTTAAGGTTTTGGATTGGAAGTAGTGTCCAATTTTATGATATTTTCACTCATTTGGCCTGCATTTGTTATCTCTGAATTTTGAATGGACTTCTTCGGCCATAACAATTGGTATTAGAGCTAATGATTTGGCTATAAAAATTGGTATCAGAGCCAATAATTTAGAAGGAATGCAAGTATGGAAACAACGACTCAAAAGGAATGCAAGTATAGAGACGGTGATTGTGTATGTTCTCGTGGTTGTCACCCCATGAGAAATGATGAAGAATTATGAACTCCCAAGAAAGATAGTCCAACAAAGATGGCCCAAGTAGAGTGGGTTAATTTAAGGTGGAGTGGTAATATATGGCTCTTGCAGAAAAAAGAGCACGTTCGACTCTCATGTGATTTTAAGTAAAGTATTGGCAAGTGTGCACTCCGGATAAAGCAGAAAGTAGGCCTACAGAAAAAAGAGCGTATTCGACTTCCACGTGATTTTAGGCGGAACATTGATAGGCTTAAAACTCAGGATAATCAGGTTAGACTTAGTAGGAATATAGAGTCTTAATAATACCGTAATACTTGAATATAAAATGACTTTTATTTAAGGGAAGTAAAGTAAAGTAAAATAAAGCCCAAGTCCAATGTAAAAAGACTCACACTTAAGGAGGATATTATTGGGTTTAAGTATTAGTGTGAGAAATGAAAATGTCCCACATTAAAAAGATAAAAGGTAAATAAGCAGCATATAAGTAGAATGGACCCATAGAACCAATGGCTTAAGAATTTAGGTTGGAAGTAGTGTTCAAGTTCATAAATGTCTTCGCTCATTTGGCCTATATTTGTTCTTCCCAAATTTTGGGTGGGTTTTCTCGGTCCTAACACTTTCAATCCCATTTCCCTCTTCTTTTTCTAATCTTGAAATTTTGAATTGAATCATGTAATTCTATAAGTCCCATGGACTTGAGTAGTAATGCTCGTTACAATAAAGCACTGGCATCCTTCCTAATTAACAAACCTAATCTAAAAGGATATACGAGCAATAAATCAACATACAGAATCCAGTAGGATATTTAAAGCTTTGAAATCCTGATATAGAAACTTGCTGTGCAAAATCATGCAAGAAAGTAACATAGAAGCTTTGGTCTATGTTCGTAAGCAGGAAATCAAAGACCAACATTGAGTGAATTTTGCTCCAAATCATGGTTTTTGACCTAGGAAGAAGACGACGAGCACGGAACACTGAGCGAATTTTTTTTTAGATTTAAGTATTTTATTCTATTTGTTTTATTTTAAGGATTTAAGGACAATATTGTAATTTAATTAAACTTTATTTTTATTACAAATATAATGTTAAAACCCTAGAAGAGTAGAATTTTAACCCTTTAATATCATTTTCTTTCAAAGTTAGAGATCTAAATTTTTTCTCAGTAAATTTCAAGAACCTCTTAAGATTAATATGTGAGGTTAATCTTGTTTATCTCGTTTTCATGCGTCATGAGAGGAGCTTTTGAGCAGCACCTATGGAAACTTTGATCCTTAGTGCCCAATGGAAAGGCTGGCCCCATCCTACAAACAAGACAGATTTCATAATAATGAACAAAAGATGCATCTTTTTTCAGGATAAGGACCAGCAATTAAATGGTGTCAAATAAACGCTTGGCTGCTTTCTTTGTGATTTTGAAAACATGCTAAAGAGGGCTAGGAATACAAACACAAAATATGACAGAAATCTAGAAGAGTGCTTTGAATGTTATGTTGACATAAAATATTTGCTTACTTCTAAATAGATGATTTTCCAGGCTGCCTTTAAGCATATACTCGTAGCCAAAAGCCGATTTTCCCCATCCAGGCAGAATCCAATAAGTTTATCCATATTTGGATGGCGAAGCTGACCAAGATAATCAACTTCAGACTGCAAACGGTATGGAGTTAATAAATTTAACAATCCCAAATAAAGAAAGAAAGAAAGGAGATGGATTAGGTGGTAACATAAACTATAATATACCAGCCACTCCTTGTGACCTTGAAAACCTTCAGGTTTAAGCTTCTTGAATGCGACAACCATTCCAACTCCCAGCTTTGCGGCCTCAATGGTTTGCCCATCAATCCATCCCTTGTAAACGTAACCAAACCCTCCTTTGCCAATGAGGCTGTCCAGGCAGAAATTTCTTCAGCATTGTTAAATTCACTAAATGTGAAGGCTTTTAGATTTGGAGATGATAATGTCACCTTCAATTCTTGGTGAAGAGAAATTTCTAGATGTACACTTCTATTTGTTTTCAGACTTGAAGCAGCTGAAACTAGCCATTTTTATCAGGAATTTTCATATCTCCTGAAATGAAAGAGAATATAATGCCATTATATTATCCATAAACAGCAGGCATTAACTGAAAATAAAGCACATGTAACCACCAAGCACCTGTAAAGACAAGTATTTGCACAGTTGTGTAATGAAATATACCATATCAAATGTACGATATATCTGGAATTCTTCAATGCATGGCACATGACATGCTAAATGATGTGCATGCAAAACAAATGTGTTGATTGTAAGGAGAATGTTCAATGTTACAATGTCAAGTGAATTTCCCCCTGTAATGACTGACACCTTACTTACCCGATTTGGAAATATCTATGTATATTTGCATAAGATTCCACATTCTGCATTTGTACTCTTATAATGCAACTCAGCATAAAGATTCTTTTCTCTATTTCCTATCAAGAAGCCATTTTTTCACCTAATCATGAATCCTCCACAAACAAACAAACTCAACCACCAAGGAAGCTATGTCTTGTTGATAGAGTAGCCATGTATCCACCCATACCAACAGATACGGACTACCACAACTATCTATGAGATGAGATTATTAAGTCACTTGCCAAACAAATTGTATTCATTCTTCGTACATGAATACAAGAAATCTCTTGAGTGCATGACTGAAATATGTTACGCATTTGAGACAAAACATCACAGTGGCATACAACTGAAATTTATTTCAACATTAAAGCCTAAAATGAAAACATGTCTAAACCAATTTTCTTCTTTTATACCTGATGTGAAATGAATTATGAAAATACGAGCATGTCTTCCTAGGAAACTTCACTTGTTACAACTATACGAGTCTCAACTACAATCAACCAAGTGGAAAGAAACAGCCAAACTTAGTTTCCTTTTTCATAGATATTTTAACAACAGGGCTTCTTCTAAGATCTGCAATATTTTTTAGAGCATGGCAGTAATTATTAAGTTTAAAATTTCTTTTGCACATCCAAAATTTTGAATTCCGGGATAATCATTTTACCAAGTTTGACTATTGATATTGCAACATCCAGAAAGGCGGAGCTTGATGTTGCAATATCAATAGTCAAACATGGAAAGTAAGACTTCAGTTATTTCTTTTTCTTCAGAGGAAGAGATGTAAATTTTATGGTCTGATATGATTTGGGCTTGTATTCAGCTCGCAAAGCTACAACAGGATTTTATTGACATAATAATTTTCTCAGTTAGCTTTATGAAAATTAGGGGGTTTTGATGCATTAATGACCTGAATCCAGAAACCAACTAGCAAGCTAGTCACAAAAATGCACTTCCACCATACTTCATGGCTTGTACTGACATCAGCTCTTGTGAAACATTATCTCATTAATTTCGCTCATCAAGATCTTGTACCAATCATAATCTAACTAAATCTCACTATTATAGAAATTGGCAACTGGTTTGCTCACAAACCTTACACTAGCTTATGAAATTGGGACCAAAAACAGAGAGGGAACTGGAATCTAGATTCACACTTCTGATCTTCAAGTTTGGGGTGTAGCCAACTCTAAAGAACTAGAATTTCATTTAAATATGTCTACAATATGAAAATAATAATTGAGGACATGATAGTCTTCCAAATAAGTAAATAAATAGGATGTTTGAAGAAAAAAATTAAAATTGCTAGATGTCATTGCCATTGCACAAACTCTACAATTATTTCTATTATGTTCCAATCCATGGATCATCAGTGAGCAACAGTTTTGTCATTGAATCAGCACACTTTCACTTGTTCTCATTCATTGCATTGTTTTATGGTTACCTTCCAATGATACCCAAATCCAAAGCTGTAGCCATGCCACCATTTCCAAGAATTTGTTATAATCATACTAGCTTCAGATCCACTCAATCCAATGTCTCATTGTCCGTTCCCCTCACTATCTAATAACATCCTTATTTCTACATGGACTTCAAGGTCACAGTATAACATGTCAATTACATTATCTAATAAAAGACTATTTCAGTAGCTCAAAATAATAGCTGTCTATTTCTCAACTTCAGAGAAGAATTTAATGTCATTACCATTGCCAATTACCATAGGCATGACCAATTCTTTTCACTCTATTGATCAACACCAATAATGTTCCACTTTGTGCTGCCAACACGTTGACAATAATGCCACCACGTTGCTAATACCATTGTTGTGTTGCCATGTTAGCACCTACTTCTCTCCATTAACCTTTGCTTACACATTATTGCCTAGGCCATCAATTTTTCATAACTGCTCCTATATTATTAATTATAAAGCTCATTTGTACATACCC
>JAWDEX010000016.1:3103287-3113652 GCA_035221805.1 Trichilia hirta | reverse complement strand
ATACCCAAACTAAGTAGGTCGTCCAACGTACCCAAAAAGCTGCAGTTTCACAATTTGTGTCTTCAAGAAATGGATCATCTTTCAAAAGTACAATCTTGGCTTTTCAAAACCATTGCCGGACATTTTTGAGACTCTTTACGCTTTTTTTTTTCTTATTCAACAATGACAACACATCACTGTCAAGACTTCTTCTTTCCACCAACAATGCCATGCTTGAATCACATACTTCTAAATCATGCCCATCCAAGAACTCAAATATCCTTCTCCTCAGTTGACTACACTTTCAAAACAAGTACCGCCACCGTAATTGATTACCTTCACTAACGTAATTGAATTGCCAAAAAATTATTACCATCGGCAGTATAAGACACCGCATTTCATTTTCCACAGTCCATAACAACTCCCAGGATTATGACTCAAAATGATAATTTCAATCTTCTACTTTCCTTTAGAAAGTCCATCAAAAGCCAGCCATATATGTCTCGATATTTATTAAAAAGCTCTCATCCTAGCAATCTCAAGGATTATCGTTGCAAATTTAATTAATTACTGTTTTTCTATACATAATCTTTAAGGTAAGCAATGATAAAACATCACCAGTAACATCTAACAATAGAGTACAGATCACGGGTAGTTTACAAGTTCACAACCCAGATTCTAGGTTTATAATGTAGAAAGTGTAAGTTTTAATTATAATCAGTTCGCAATTGTTCACATAAAATGAGTAATAAAGAAATCAGTATATATTTCTCTATAGGAACACCATCTCTTTGAGTATCCTATACTACAAAAGCTTACTATTACGTAAGAAATTGAAAGTTTGCTATATATTATCATGAACTAGCAGAGTACCTGATATAAGTTCATAACTCACAGAGAAACAAAAATCCAAAAAAATCAATTGCATATTTTATTAGAAAGGTAAATACATAACAAGTATTTTGCCACACATAAATTTTTCAAACTGGAAAGAAATCATTTTCAAGTACACGATTTTTATAGATATATCAAAATTCCCTCTTTCTGGAACCAATGTAACGGTATAAACAAAGTACGATGGAGTCCAATACTCAATGTTTATGATGAGCGGTGGACAAGGCCATTGATTTGAAGAGCTAAATACAATATTTTGAGACACAAAATATAAATGCAAAACAAAAAGTAAGTTCAACGCCCGAAAAGCTATGTCCAGCTTTACGGATACAGAGCTTCCCATACACATTTTCGCGAATGGTGTCTAGAGCTGAAAGTATAAACCATTCACCATCTCTAAGAACCCATCAAAGATTCCGTTGTCAAACCCAAAACGGAGCACATATACTAGACATAAAAAACAGTCAACTCCCAGCACAATCCACTAATAATTCCACTTCTAAGTTCAGTCATACTCTTAAATAACAAATTGCTATAAACTCCAAAGTTTTGAAAAAACGGCTCAACGGGATAAAAATACAAAAACTAATTGAGAATCCTCGCAAATCAGACACCTAAACTAAAGCACATCCGATTTTCCAATCCCACATAGAATTCTCACTAGTAAACCCAGTTAAATGCTTCAAGACCAAACCACATTATTGCCTCAAGCCTCAGAACCATGAGACTTGAACAAGAAACTTGGCCAAGACTAAAATAGAGTGAAGAAAAACCAGACAGAAAAGCTAATAAATAAGAACAACTCCCCATTTTTGAAACCAAGATGAACCTTTGAAAGACAAAAGCATCAAAACTGATTGCACGAACAGAGAAGTGGTACCAGAAGTTCCATGAAAGAAGCATCCATTCTCTTCCAACGAGTCCAGCAATTGCCCATTGTAACTTTCGTCTCGAAAACTAATTAAGCCCACATGGAGAAGAAAGATTTCTTCTTGTAAAATTTGAAAATGAGATTTAATCTAAACCGATCCAAACCGCTTAGTTAGATCGGTTTAAATTAATTTAAAAAATTTTGGATTAATTATTAAATTAATATTATACAAATTACTATTACCGATTTAAATTGTAAATTAAATTAATTTAAAATGTAAATCGTCAAGTTAAATCACTTAAATAAATATTAAATATATTTATTATTATTATTATATTATAATTATTATAATTATATAATAAAATAATATATTAATTACTTTATTAATATTATATGATAAAATAATAAATTTATTATTTTAAAAATAAATTAAAAATTAAAATTCATATTTTAAATTTTATTTAAATAATAACTTATTTTAATTTAAATTTAAAATTTAAATCGTAAATTTAAATTAATTTAAATTATATTATATAATTTAAATCGATCCCAATTTATAATATATTATTAAATTAAATTAAATTATTTAAATTTTAAATTATAATATTTAGATCGATTTAAAATAAAATTTTGAACGAATCCAAACGGCGATCGTCGCTCCCTTATGTCTATTGATACAATTAAAGGACAGAATAGAGTGGAATGTGACCGCGACTTTTCAAATGACAAAAGTTTGTGATGCGGTGGACACACTTCTGTTTATTAACATTTCATGGCCTAAATGACCTCGTGTTTGAAATACAAAATCGACTGGATAATAACATTCGAGTCCCCGATTTTATTATTTGTTAAATAAAGAAAAAGATCAACAACTGGCCTTTTTACATAATAAAATACGCCTCTTTTCCTCTCTTTTCTTTGCAGATCAACTCTTTCTCTCTCTCTCTCTCTCTCTCTCTCTCACACACACACACACACACACACACGCAAACGCAGATCAACTCTCTCTCACACACATGCCACCACCACCACCAAAATTTAAAAGATAAAAAAGAAGGGCAGTGAAATCTTCAAAATTGTGCTTTCTGGGGGTCACTCTGTTGACGTCAATCCGTTTTGCAAAAATCAAACTATAGGAATCAATTTATTGAATAGGGCTTGTAGTGAAAAATATGGAACAAATGTTTGGGTGGGTGAGTTCGAAGAAGACTTGGAAATGTTATTTGAAGTCAAAAGAAAATGATTAATTAAATTATAACTACATCGTTTTAAGAACTCGAGGGTATTAATGCGCAGATTATATTTGATACATATAACAGAATATCAATCATATTTGATATTTAAAAAAATTAATTATATTTGACAGATACAAAATTTAATGAAACATAAGATATATTCACAGTTTTCGAAAGTGCCAAATATATCCTTTTTTTTCTTTTCTTGTAGTGATAATTGTTTCAGCTTATGAGATGTTATGTGCATTAGGGTAAAATAAATAATTGTTGTCTAATTTAAATGATATGATAAACCAAGGTTAATGAAAATTTGGTTAAAGACTAAAATGAAATTGACCCAAAAAAAATAGGGAGACAAATTATAAAATGCTAGGGATTTGTATGACGGTCTGTTATTTAATTTGTCAGAATCGGTAACATAGAAAATCGTAACTGTATGCTTTCTTTCTTCTTCAATCTTCTGGTTATGCCTATCCTTGCATTGTCAAACTCTATTGAATGGTGGTATACGCAAATAAATTTTGTATCCAAAATGATTAGTATTATCTATCAAATTGGTCAAGAGGATGAGGTGATGTTAAACTTCGTATCATGGCAAGAATAAAAAAGGCTAATACATAAGATTATGTTAACGAAGTGTCGCAGTGAGAGGTTAAGGGAATATATAAGCCCATTTTTTAATTTCTGATCATTTAAGTGCAATATTATTGCTTATCTATAAAAATATAATTTCACACAAAGTCGGTGATTAAAGTGAAATTCATTCTTTCCGTTTTAAATGAAGAGAAACGAGAATAAAAGAAAGAAAGAAAGAAAATAGAGATGCAATTAGACGTAAATCATAGTTTGAACAAAGAACTATACCTAACACAGCAGATACCTCATACTCATTTTTATATTCAATATGGTGAACCATGAAGTTTCTTCTTTCCTTTATATATGTATGTAGTAGAGATTTATCATATTGCTTTTGTTTAACTTTAAAGATCGATGGGTGGAAGTAAAAAACAGATTTCGGGCAGTTTTTATCATGTACTGAATCATAGATATATATAGTTTACTACCAGCTGCATGGGTTTTAGAAATAGGATGTTAATTCGAGTTGAAGCTATTCTCAGTAGCTTCCATTAAGGCTCAAACTTACTAAATTAATCAAGCATATTATGATATGGCTTAGGTAAATCGAAGATTAACATCATCAATAATTTATGTTGGTTATGAAATTGGAGAGTTAATGATCACCTCGTGATTCTCTTACCCCATATGCTATGATAACGTCACATTGATTCAGAAAGTCAATACTGCCAATGGTTCTATTTCTATATACGTAAATTATATATTTATATGTAAACAAAATTAACAATATGTTTCTATGTATATGGTGAGTGATGGAACGCCCTTCACGCATGGAAACAGCATATCCTGTTTCGTTGCATGCATTATTATAAATCTGAGTGGAGGACAAAGACAAAGTCAATGCTGCTTATCCCGTTGCAGCTTTTCTCCTTGTTTCTGAGTGCGTTAGCCAGGAAGACCCATACCTTAGACTGTACACCCATACTTCACAACAAAAGGGTTTCTATTCTCTATTTGGTACGGTAATTGCGTGTTATGCATGATGTAGAACTGGATGATGAAAAGTTAATGTTTCATTGCTGATTTAAGTGGCAAGCAAGCTCCAGCTTCATTGTATATAATACTATGTATATACACACACATTGCATGGAAAATATAATTACTATTTTAGTTTTATATATGTCGAGTGTATGGTAAAACATCAACCTAACAAAGAAAATTTTTGATATTCTTTTGTTATTCGAAGGTGGTCAAGGTATGTAAGATCAGTGATCAACTGATAAATTCTTTTACGAATGTGTGACTATAATTAGTAGTTATAGCCCAGCATTAGTATACAGAGGCAGTTTTCCATTTTAACCCCAGCTGGTCACGATTAATTGTAAGATGGCAGGGTTCAACATTCTCAATGAGTCAATGGATTGCTTTTGTCCTACATTTTTCCACACCCAATTCAAGGTTATCATACTGCATAAATCAATCTCACTGGAGAGAGAATAGAAAAAAGGTAGAAGAAAGGCTTGGGCATTTTATATGAAGGGCAAGTACAAAATCCAATCTACGGACGAATACTTTTTGCCATACATCTAAAAGCGAAAAGCAATATGTTTTGAGTACTGCAGAAGTCCTTTTTGTTATACTCGTCACATAAACACAACTTTGCAGAATAGGCTGTCTCTAACCATGAAAACTGATACTACGTTCATATTATTAGTCTATGTGATAAAAGACCTAAAAAGAGGACTGAGAGAAGCACAGAGAAGACATTATAAAGATTTCACGACTGCCTATTACACAAAAGAGCTCCTGTTTCAGGTCTATTGCATGAGTAAACTTCTGATTATTGATGCTTGTGCAGTGTCCGCTGTAGCCAATAGCTCAGACAGTCGCTCGCTAAGATCATCAACCTCTCTATGCAAGCTTCTTATATAGTTGCATGTCTCTTGTAATACCTTGGCAGATGAAGCCTGCAATGAAAACATTGAATTTTCTAGTTAGTAGAAATTTCGAACTCAATTTAATTAACTATTAATTATATATAGCAGAAGTATATGTAGAATGATATGAACAACTTAATTAATATATATAAAACTAAATTTTTCTGTCAATCCTTACATCATTTCTTAAGAATTTGGAAACATGAACCTTTCACTCTAATAAATTTCACTCGATCAAAATAGCAACTTCCTGCTTTTCTTCGTAGTTTCTTTTTAATCCCCAAGTGGCTTAATTTTCCTTTTCCTACTTCATCAATAGAGTAAACTAAAGGTAAGGCTCAAAATTTAAAGAAAAGTAAATTGTAAAGTTTCATAATTTTATAAATCTCCAAACAAGATAACTACCCTAAATCATGAGACATAGTCTTAATGATTGCAAGTCCAGTTTATTACAAGTAATTACACCCTTTCTAACTCAAACTATTTCTTTCAACAAAGCAAAAGCTCAATCCAACGTTAAGATGGAGGTGAACTCTGAATATAAAATCCGGAAAATACAAGGTCTATGACTCGTGAGACTTTTACTTTACTCATCGTAAAAAATAAGGTATACAGATAAGCAAGCAAAGGTTAATTTATTAGCTCGGTCATAAAAATTTAGGATCAGGGTTCCTGACTAGCTATACTGAAAAACCTAAATGGAAAAATATAAGATATACAGAAGTATATATATACCTTGTCCGAGCGGTTATTGCGAAGCTGTGGAAGAACTTGTTGCAATTTTGAAACAAGATCATTGATCTGATCATCAGTGATACTTGAAGATCCTGATTGCCTCGAACGGGGCCTTCTGCTAGACATCTTATATATACTATTTTCCTATCAACCAAAGAAAAGCTAGAGCTAGAGAATTCCAAGAGAAAAATGGAATTTACTTCTCAGCGAATTACAAAGAAGAATATATATGAGCAACTACTAGAAGCAAAGGGAGAAGAGAAATAAAACTAACAGACAAGTTACAGAGATATGAGAGACAAAAGAGAGAGCGCACAAGAACACAATTAGTGGTGTTGGAGTTTGGAGAAAAGACAATTGCATGGGAGAAAGGAGTAAGTTAAGGTGGTATTTAATTAAGGTTTTCAAGAGAGAATCAAGTGAACTCTCTACAGATACGCCATACTGTATTTCTTTCGTGTGAGTGTGTGCATGATCCCAAGTAGAAGCGCAAGACACTCCGATCTCTCAAACTCTCTGATAAGATTGAGCAGCGAGAGCGTGTAAGTCTCTCAGTCTGTACACGCAATACCACATGTTATTTTATTTCACATTTATCTCCAACACAACAATGTTAAAATTTAAAATATACAAGAAAAATCTTCAGCTTACTGACTATATATTACTATAATAATAATAATAATATTTACAACGCTTGATACTATAATTAATAACTGATATAAAACAAATATATTTCTATTATATAATTATTTTCTTAAAAAATATAAAATAAATATATAAAAATAATATAATTTTATTGTATTAATTTGTGAGATTGAGTTTCTTTTAATATAATTAATTTAATACTTCTTGTGTTTCAATGTGTTGACTGGTCACCAGTTTTTCTTACACTACACGTTCCTTCCGCAACAGGATCCATGGCATCTCGGCGGTCCAAGCTTACGTTACGCCGAAAAAACACAGGTTTCTGAATTGATGTTTTTAGATACAATGAACCGGAACCTTGTAGAGCATAATTTTTGCAAATGCCAAATAGTCACAAGAAGGAAAATATGGCTCATGTAACTGCGTTGGCATTGGCATAATTGATGGTGGATGGAGAAAAAAGAAAGATTAATGCATCCAAATCCAATTCCCTTAATTTACTTAGCATTATTTTTGCATTTCTATTTTTTTAAAAGAATACAAAAAAAAAAAAAAAAACTATTAAAATATTAATTTTTTATTTCTTAATATTATTATATCATATAAATTTATAAAAGATGATTTATAAAAAAAAAAATTTGTATCCTTAAGCTTAATATGATTCTTTTTAAAAATGTATTTCATGAATATGAACATGAACATAAAGCGGATAAACACATTTTTGATACTAAAATATATAACATCATATTTATATTTTTTATTTTAAAAATTCTTCTGCACAATACATATATTTTATGAAATAGAGATTTGTAGAAAAATTCTGTTAAATTAATATAATTTATTGTCAAATTATTAATTTTGTACATAAATTCGTGTATTCATACACAAAATGGTTATCTTAACTTATAATTTGCCTTTTATCTTTAATTTTTCTATTTTATTTACCAATCGATTATAATAGAGACATCAGCTTGATTCTAACATATATTTTAAGTGATGATATGATATTTAGCAATTCAACAATTAAATAAAATAATTAATTATGTCGAAAGTTATAAAATTTTTCATTCAATTAATGAGAATCATACCATTATTGGGGATAAAAATTGAGATAATTACTTAAAAATACTACTATTATTTTCAATAAATATATATGCATACCGGAAGGCTTAAAGTCACTCAATTAATTAATTAGTTATTTCCTTTTTTGTTGTTTTTTTACAATCAACTAAACTTAAATGTGAGAAATACTTTGATACATCAAACTAATTTTAGCATACCACGTCAATTTATGGTGAGCTCGAAGTGATAAAGATGGACCCTATTTTAGCAAAATTTCTATTCAGTAGCTCTAACCAAATGAAAAACTCTAATTAACTGGCATGACAAAGGTATCTAAATAATTTTCAATTAATTAGTCTTGACATGACACCTAATAATGCTTATTAAAAATTATTGAAATTAATTATATCATACAATATATAGTAGTATCCGATCTTTGATGGTCCCTGGCTGGAAATCTAAATTGTATGATTATTATAAACAACAAAAAACAAAACAAGCTGACAAAATTAACATGGCATCCAGAAGTATATTACTTTTTCATGTGAGATGGATCTAATTTTCTTCGATCATTTTGTATCTTGTAATTATCAGTCAACTAAATGATAGAGATAACCTGAACACAATTTTTCATATACATGTGCTTTTTGATCCCTCCAATAGTAGAAAGGTTGGAGATCTGATTAATTACCTTAATGATTTGCATATCGTAAGAAAGAGATCATGATCACGCATGGGCGATCAGCTAACCTGATCATTAATTAAATAATTAATTGATCCTGATTCGCACATTAATATCTATATATATTGATGCAATCTAACCATACAATTAGAATCCTGATTCTTTAATTTATTCGTTACATGCAATTAAATTAGTAAATTACTTGTTCTCCAAGTCACTAGATGCACTAAGAAATGTGCTAATATACTCTTCCTCGAACAACTTTATATACAAATAGCGTCTTCTGAGACTGGTGAAAAAAAAATTCCCGAAGGGTTTCTATTCTATAAGAGAAAATAACAGTAATGTATTTTCTCCGAACATTTAATTTCCTCAATTCCAAGAAAATACCAAACTTCTATCCATCAACTCAAAGTGATTCCAACATTTAATGAATGCAATAATAATAAAGGAGTATATTTAAAGTGTTTTAATTATATAATTATTTTTACCCTTTATTTTACAGTTATTGCTATAAAATGTGGAATGAAACGAGTGAATTGTATTAAAATTTGGTATTAGTAAATGCATTTTATAAGGTTATTTCTAACATTAAATAACAACCAACTAGCCAAATATACTCAGAATTGTGTGCATGACGCAAAACCAAGATTCTCTGGCAAAAGATTAATGGACAGAAACAAACAGCAGACAATAAAGTTGATTAAGGGAAATTACGTACGTTCTCTGATTTCATATTCAAGATCAATTTGTCAAATACTACATTGGTGGACAGCGTGCATCTTGGGGCACATGATCTTGACAGCAAGGACGTTGCTCAAACTCACGAGGAACCCTTATTTCTTTACTTGTTTCAAATCCTGTGGGTTGCAGAGTTTTTAACTTCTCAGAATGAGCTTATTAATATCAACAGTTTTTGAAACTCTAAGAAAGATATAGAGTGATCTCCTTAGCATATGGTTTGTACTATTTGTTTATATACAAATTATCTTCATGTCTTTAAGTATTATTTTATATTCCTCGAATGCTCAGATGTATTGCTGGATTTAGATACCTTTCTATCCTTCTCTCTCACATCTCGAAGTCGGTGAATTAGGAGACCTTAAACGTCGAGCTACTTAAAGCTTAAAAAAGATTTTAACCGTCAAAATTAACCGATTAACACCAACCTCACCGAACATTAATTGTTAAATGTTTACGTGAGTTTTAGTAATGCGTATCCTAGGTATAGACTAGCACAACTTCATTTGCGGAAGAAGGAACTCATTCAACCGACAACCATATCTCTTTTATACATCAGAATGGAGTGCTTCAGTAATAGAGTGATTTATATTGGGGCACTCTAAATAGATTGTTTGAATTTGAGTCTTGTCATTTATAGGACTCACCCACTAAATAATAGTTTGTTATACGCTTTTTTTATGTGAACTTTTACTTTTCCAATTATTATTGGGAGTTATAATCCTTCCTAACATGTATATATTTTCATGTGCTATGAACTTATTAATATTTTACATTTACCGTCGTTGTAGACGCGAATAGCCTTGCCTAATACAAGAATTAAGAACAAGTTATATGATGGATTAGAATAAATTGTAAGGCTTTGAAGTAGGCTTACAACTATCAACCATTCAATTATCGATTGGAAAAATTAATCACTGATTTAAAAATGTAAATCAAGAAGCATATGTATGAGCTCAACTTCAGTTAATTTGCTGTTTTAATATACCACATGCGGGTAAGCGCGAA
>JAWDEX010000016.1:3084026-3095489 GCA_035221805.1 Trichilia hirta | reverse complement strand
TGGAAAAGATCTCCCAAAGAACTTAGGCTAAGTTGAGCTTTTAAGACATTATGAATTAGAGAGGTTCCAAACTAAGAGGTTTTGGAAATTGATTCAGGTGTTCTTGCTTGAGATTAGGATTATCAAGTCCTCTAATTAGATATAATCTTTGACAAACCATTTGAAATATTTGCTTAAGTCCTTAGGATTAAATGAGCAATGCTTGAGTTTGAAAAACTCTTTAAAAACTCTTCTTATACTTTAACATGTTTTAGATTTCCAAAAAACTCTAAATAGATAAAGAACACAAATTGATCTATTCCATTAATGTTAAAGTTTAGATTTTTCAATATTCACTTAAATAAAGCCATCATTCTTAGAGTGAACTAGTCATTCTTACAATAAAATCAAGAATCATTGATTTAGTTATGTTGCCTGGCTTAAATGCTTGGTAATCGTATTATGAAGTCATTTCATGTATGTGATTCCTTTGTTCTTCAATATTATAGTCATCAAAGGTAAATAAATGGTGTTTTTTTTTTATTTTGAGAAGATGTATATAGGTTGTTCTTTTTGTGAAGTTTAGTCCATTTTATCATATGGTATTTGAACAGCAAGTTTTAGTTGAGGTTGTTGTGGTTATAAAGGTAGTGTCTATTGTATTGTTGAAGATTTTGTTTGATAAGAGTGGGATGTCTATTGCATATAAACTAGAAATATAACAAGGTTGTCATCATTAGAATCTATAGCTAAAGAATGGTTTTCTGATTAGGTGTCTAAGTTCTGTTTTGGATTAATGGCAAGGATTTAAAGGCATGTAGTGATTGAATTGGGTGAAAAAGTCATTTGATTTAGAAGTTAGAAGGAACAAACCTAGTAAAGGTACTAAGAGAGAATTGGTTGTAGTTCCTTTTATATAAAATACTTGTTTTTGCTGGGCTAACTATTTTATTTTTTTGTCTAAGGAAAAAGTTTGTATCACCAAAGAATTTTCTGTATACTAATTATAGTGTTGGTAAGGCTTGTATAACCAAATAAAAGATGAAGGCTAATTTTTATTACCAAGTTATTTCTTGAACTAGGTTGCATACTCTTTGTAACTTACAAATAAGAAACTTTTATGAATAATAGGGGCAACCTTCCTAGGTTTAATGTATAGAAACCATGCTTGGTTAAAACTTTAAAAAGGACCAATATAAAAGCTCAAGATTTAATCAAATGTACTTTTGAAAATTAGCAAGAAATAAAAGATCTTTTAAGAAAAGGTTTAGTTAAGTACGAGGAAAAAATAGATAAATTTTTAAGGCAAACATTGTTTCTTTATTTTGATCGAAAGAGAAGCTCTTTATATATAATATCAAGAATAAAGAATATTCCAAGACATAAACCTTATAATAATTACACATTGGACATATCTTAACATGACTATTACAAAAAAACAAACTAGACTTAGTATTAGAATATGCTTTGAAGAAAAATAAATCTAAACTAATTATTACAATCAATTTTAATAAAGAAAAAGCAAAGTTTAACTACTTTAATTCTAATCCAAACACATAGGAAATTTTAGATAAAAGGAATTTTAATTAGTTGGGCTTTTAAGGAGATGTTAATATATTTATTTCTAGAGCGTATTTAAAGAAAGCTCTGCTTCTTATTCCAATCCATTCTTTAAGATGTCTTTTTTATGAGATCTGGAAAACTACTTCTTAATTTTTAAAAAAGTAATAAGGGTCTTAAAAATCTTGAAAATTTGTCGAAAGTAGACTTGAGAGTAAGAGGATAAAAGCTTCTCTCATTTTTTTTATGTAATCACTCACTAAAAAGACCAAAATGTGGAGTCGAATCTAAAAGTCCCCTTTAATGTAGCAATATCATTACTTATAATGACCCCAATATGTATAAATATTAGAGAATAAGAATCCAATTAGATAGTATACGGCTAATTTGGGTGATCGACAAGTCATTTTACTAAATTCTCTATTAAGAGAGAGTGGTGCAATAAATACCTGTAATATATAAGGCATAACACCCCCGATCTTAAATATAGTAAGACGTTTCGTCAAATTTTAAAAAATACACTTCAATTATCTATTTAAGTCTTTTATTTTTGTTAAATAAAATTAAAGTCTCCTCAAAATTTTAAAGCATCGAACATAAAATCGGGGTCAGTATTTCTAGGTCGCCTTTTGTGGAATCCCAAAAAAACATGGATGCATAATGCACGCATATATCAGCCATGTCACATGCGATGTGTGATGTGAAGTTAATTTGTGCTCACATGTTACGAAGGAGTGTTGACAGCATGTAAGTGTTTCCATTATTCTATTATTCTTACATGACGTGTTTTCTGATAAGTACTTGCTTAAAACAATTCATCTTTTGCAGATACAAATTAATATTGATAGGATGGATTCTATCAATTTGTCTTAATAGGAAGAAGAAGAAGAAGAAATAATGAATTCAAGAAAGGAAAGAAAGATTATTTTTCATATTATATTATTATTAACGATGAAATTTCCTTTATTTTATTCTTCTTGAGTGTTCTTCATAATTCTGATTCTCCTCTTCCTATCAATATCAGATTAGCAAGGTTTTATTTTACATGTACTACATGTCGTTTGCAGGCTGATGTAGGTTCAAAAGTCAAAAAGTATCTGATTCTCGTGGCCAGGCTATCTACACGTATACCTCAAATCATCACAATCAATAGATTGTTAGACATTGAGGGATCAAAAATAATTTGACATTTTCTTTTGCAGTTAAACCCATTTATTAATAATAAAAACTTAATTATACATTTTTAAACGCGTGTTAAAAAATTTTCACGACTCGCATGGATTCGTACATGAGATGGGATAATATTAATTAATACGTAGCTTGCAATAATCTTCAATATGGTTTTATTATTTGTTTTCATGTGGTAAATGGTATTATTATAAATGCTATGATCATATTCTATTTTAAAGTTGATAAAGTTAATTTACTTTCAGATTAAATTCGTTGCATTAGCATAATGGTATAGGATAACGCAAAGTGGATATGATGAAAAGTTCCTTCTTTTTATTTTTATTTTTTGAGACAAGTTCCAACTTTGATGCTATATATATTCATTATGCTGCGATTTTATTTAATTTATAAAGTACGATCATTCAAGTATTTTAGTAATCATTTCCTATCAATTATTACCCACATATATTATCTGTAACGAAAATGAATCATACTACAGTACATCCGTTATAATATATTACTGCATTTAATGGGAGGGAATGAGGATTAATTTTTTGTGAATAATGGAAGTATAATTTTTTTTTTTTTTTTTTTTGTGATTAATTTTATATTGTTCCTTTGCCCTTGGGGTACGGTTTATTCCCATTTTATGTACTTATTTTTTATTTTTAATTATTTTGGCTCTTCAATTTTTATTTTTTTTTTAAATAATATCTAGGTATCAGATAAATATATAATCAAGAAGCAAGTTAGATAGGTCGATCCATAATTTTAAAAACTTAATAATTAAAGTGTTTGACTATTAATAAATCAAATATAAAAAATAATTGGATATGTCCATAATATTGCTTTTTTATTTAATTTATAAAATACATTAATTTAAAAATATTTGATAAACACTCGTTTATTCACTTTTATTTAACCATTAACGTAAAGATGCAAACTATTTACATAAACTAAATAATAAATATTAATTAAAACTTTTGCAATATGAACAAACATGAAAAGAACAAATTATTTACGTAAATTAGTTAATAAAAAATAGTTAATATTTATCATAAAATAGTCAATGTCATTATCCTAATTCTATAATTTTCTACTTAACAATAATTAAAATGTTTGGTAATTACCAACTGAAACCTAAAAATCCCTCACTTTTATTATATTTATGATTTTATATAATAAAATATTAACACCTTTTGACTACTAATTAATTTGTCATTTATCAATGAAATGACAAATTTTTATAACTCTTCAAATTCTTATTTGTCATAACTAACAATTCTATCAAAATATGCCATATCACTTGCGGTAAAAAATCTTGTATTGAAAAGCACAGCATTATAAATATATCTTTTCTTTTTTTATATATATATTTAAGTCACATGCCTTTAGTAAATACTTAAGATTATCATATTCTTAAAATTAAAATAATTATAATACTAGATATGAAAATTAATTTGTGCAAATTCATGTCATACAAAACAATTGAATTAATAAATATAAAAGAAATGTAATACACCAAAATGGGTGGTACGACAATGGTATTATTTTTCATATTTATTCATTCAATGACATTGTATTATGTCATAAATTTGTATAAATAATATGCATTTCTACCAAATATATTTTGTATTATACATTAAAAGTTTATTTGTATTACGTATTCTACAATTTTATTATAGTAAGATATTAATTAATGTTCGATAAATAATATATATCATTATTATAGAACATTGTGCTTAATTTTATAATTTATATTATTAACTTTATGAATGGTCATTAATAAAATGACCTAAATATGAAAAAAAGAGCACAATTGAATGAAACCAAATTCTAAAGAAAAATAAAAATGAATACTTAGGTAATAAATAGTGCTATGAACCCCTTATTAGTAAAAACACCAAATATGAGAAAAAAAATCCAATTTCATAAACAAATAAATTAAATAGAGGATAGAGATGTAATGAATATGTGAATAGTGAATACAATGAGACAAAAAGCACAGAAGCCTAATAGAAAATTGAAAAGAAAAAAGGTTTTAAATTTTGCATGTTTCATTAAGGAAAAAGGAAAAAATATTTAATGATATTTAATGACAATTTGGTGGAGGATTTCTTATTCGTTATTTTTGGATTTTTTAATTATAAACTCAATATGGAAGGAAGAAAGAAAAAATATTTAATGACAATTACGAGAGAATCCATTCCACTCTCATTTCTGCTTTTGCATCTATCATCTTGGCAGATAGTACAGCAGTTTGTTGACATAAGACAACTTAAACTTTCTTTTAAAGAAAATGTGAGAAGGATTTTTATTAGAGTTTTTGTTAACGAATATTATTAAGTTATTTGTTAAAATTTTTATATTTAATAAATTTTATTTTTTAATATATTAAAATTTATTATTAATTATTATATTAAATATTAAAATTATTATAAATAATAAATATAAAAGTTCTAACAAGTGCTGTAACAACACTCATTAATAATTTTTTTTTTATTATTATATAAAATAATATTTTTTGTTTTAAAATTTTAAATTTATTTAATTGCATATTAGAATTTAAAAAATATTATTTTTTAATGAAAAAGGATGAGGAATAAATAATTCTTACCTTTACATTGTAATTGCCGAAATTGATAGTGTGAATGGACTTCAATTGATGTACCTCGAGTGATAATTCCATAACAAGCTTTATTTTCCTTGGCCAATATTGCAGAACTATTTAGTTAAAAGTCATTAAATAACAAAAGAAGAACGGCTTATCATATTAATTATTTTGATAAAAAAAGGTGAAACTCATTTTGATCTTAAACTTATGGATATATCAAGCAAATTTAGAAAGAATTGGATATAAAATTTTAAGAAAATATTTTTATTATAATAATCAAAATAAATAAAAGTTATTCAATCAATTAAATCAAGATTTGTAAATTAAAGAAAAAGAAATTTTTGGTAATTAAATTTTTGGCCGTTGTATCATAAAAGAATAAATAATTATTTTATTATATTATCAAATATTACCATAATAACAAGAAAGGTGTATAGAGAATGAAAGACCAAACATTTATAGAAATATAAATATTAAAATGAATTTCGCACACAAAAAAGATGGATCGAAAATAAAAAATTAAATATAAATATTTAGATAACCTTTGCGAAGATGTAAAATAAAAGAAAAAAACTTCTTGAAGGTTAAACAAATTAGATATCAAATGGAAGAAAAAAATTAAAGGGCTATATATAGCCGAAGATGATGACTATCCGACAAATATTTGTAAATAAAATGACACGTTTTGTTCTTAAATATATTATTTAAAATAATTTAAATTTGTGTGTATTTATTTATATCTTTTATTAAATAATTATAATTCACACAAATAAACTCAAATATTTTTTATTCAATTATTAATATTCAAAATTTTTCTTGTTTATCTTATATATATATATATATGTACTTTAAATTTTACAATTTGATGAAAGCTTATAATAATAAGAAATATGATATTCAAGATTTCTTATTACGTTCGAGAAATTTTAATTTCTTATAAATTTAATGAACTATTAAATATTAAAACAAGACAACTATTTCTTTCTAAGCTAAAGCAATGTTTCCATCTTTAGTCCATTCCATTGAAATTTGAGCTACCATAAATACTTTTAAGTTGAACTAATAATAAACATAAACTATGACAAAGAATACGTAATGAATTTGAATATTTGAGAAAAGGAATCCAATTTTTGAAAAATAGATTTATTGAGTCCAATAAATAAATTAAAAAAATAAAATAGAAAAGTGGAAAGCATGCAGGAACCCAAAGGCATCCACGCACAACATGTTAGACTCCGTGGGGTGAAGTTGTACCACGTGCAGAAACTGCCGTTAGCGGTTTCGGTTCTCTTTTGTGAGCGAGTCAAATTCTCAGTGCACCCTCTCCTTAGCTGTTGTGGGGCCCACGTCACTACGCTTTCTGTTAAAAAATTATGTATTTTATCTCTGCCTATAAATACCACTGTTTAACACCATTGGAAGTACACAATATAATAGTCCGGAGCGAATATAACCAGAAGGGGAGAGAGAGAGAGAGAGAGAGAGAGAGAACAGGGAGTGAGTAAGAGAATCTGGAAAGGGAAACTGAAACCAGTGAGTGAAACAGTAATTGGGTTGGTTTCAGTTTACAATTCCAGGGCAACAACGCCCACAACACTAGCTGCTCTTATTTACTCTGTGAGTTTGTTTTACTTTGTTGGTATATATATGCATATATATCTCTTTTCCTGCGCTTTTTTTAATAGCTGTTTTAATATTCTTTTTTCTCTTTGAGAGAAGCTGTATCATTGCTGGTATGTCAAGTGAGGAAATGAAAAGGTTTTATTGCAGATTGGTTCCGGTGGCTATGGTTTATGGATCTTTGTTTGTTTACTGTTTGTTAAGAGGGAAATTGTAAATATATTGGATTTGGTTCGCTGTTGTCATTTTGATAGAGCTGCGTTTCTGATTAATAGACAATGATTTTTTTCTTCCTTTTTCTTCATCTTTAGCTGCGGATGGGGATCTGATATGGTGAATTGTCTTTCCTCATTAGCCAGGCGTTGAAATGTCTATCTTTTATCTGAATTGCTAAATTTCTCATTGGTTTCGAGGGCTAGTTTGTTTTGTTTATGGAGGGATTTGATGCTGATATACCAGGTTAATGATTTGTAATCACAAAAATGACAGCATTGTTTCTGTGTTTTATTTTTTATTTTCTGAGAAATTTTATAAATCTGGATTGATACGGATGGTTCAAGTATACGTTTTTCTTGTTCTTGTATCGTTTTCTCGTTGAACTTCAAGGAATTGCCGCTGCATGTGAAACACCAATGCCATAATTTCTTTAACGATCACATATTTAGATGCATAGTTATGTTATCTTTTGCTGTCAAGTAAATTTAACGCCTCTTTATTCTGTGAAATGAATTGTCAGGTTTTTTAATTTCCATAAACTAGTGCTATTTAACTGAATTATGCGGTTCTGCATGTAAATAATTGAATGATATGAATTCTTTTCTCTTTCCTTTTTAGACTGAGTGTATTTGCATTTTGTTTTGGCGAGGAAGTAAAGAAACTCTTGTGCTGCGTTGGTTGCATAATCGCTATAATATGTTGGAGGGTCCAGCTTATCTCATCTCAAGGGATTTACCAAGCTCGATCAAACAAGAGAGCCAGTGGATTCATAACACCTTGTGCGTTGTTGAGCTCTCAAACAATAAGCCTTCCCTGGATAACGGAGAAGAGCTTGCTGTGAAAAAGGCTGCCAAACCGTTTGAAGTAAGTGAGAAAGAAGAACCAGTGAAGGGTCTGGCTGATCTTTCACTTGCCCGAACTGATAAACCAGATAACCAGCATCAGGGAGCAAAGTACTCTGATTCAGGTTCATTCATCCACCAACTTGGTCGAGACATCTCAATCCATTGTCTTCTTCACTGCTCAAGGTCCGACTATGGTGCCGTTGCATCACTGAATAGAGCATTCCGGTCTCTCATTGGCAGTGGTGAGCTATATAGGCTGAGGCGTGAAATGGGTATTGTTGAACATTGGGTATACTTCTCTTGCAACCTATTGCAATGGGAGGCTTTTGATCCAATTCGCCAACGATGGATGCATTTGCCGCGAATTGCTTCAAATGAATGTTTCATGTGTTCAGACAAGGAGTCGTTGGCCGTTGGTACAGAATTACTTGTTTTTGGAAAGGAAATAGAATCTCAAGTTATTTATAGATATAGCATTTTGACCAACATGTGGTCGACTGGCATGACTATGAATACACCAAGGTGCTTGTTTGGATCTGCCAGTCTTGGGGAAATTGCAATCCTAGCTGGCGGTTGTGATCCATGTGGCAATGTTTTGAGCACAGCAGAGCTTTATAATTCAGTAACAGGCACGTGGGTGCCTATTCCAAACATGTGTAGAGCAAGAAAAATGTGTTCTGGGGTATTTATGGATGGGAAGTTTTATGTCATTGGTGGGATTGCGGAATCTGCAAAGGCACTTACTTGTGGTGAGGTGTATGATTTGAAGATGAGGGAATGGAATGTGATAAATGACATGTTCCCTGCGCGAAATGAAGGGAATGGAGCAAGTGAGGTGTATGCTGCATCCGAGGCACCACCTCTGGTTGCTGTTGTTAATAACCAGCTGTATGCAGCAGATTATGCAAGGCAGGAGGTGAGGAAGTATGACAAAGTGAAGAATGTGTGGACCACGCTGGGGAGATTGCCTGAGCAGGCAGCTTCAATGAATGGTTGGGGATTAGCTTTCAAGGCATGTGGAGACCAGCTCATTGTCATTGGTGGCCCTAGGACTTTAGGAGGAGGTATGATCGAAATCAATGCTTGGGTTCCAGATGAAGGACCTCCAGAGTGGAGCTTGCTTGCAAGGAAACCCTCTGGCAGTTTTGTGTATAATTGTGCAGTGATGGGATGCTGAGGTTGTTGCTTTGGTTACACCATCTGTGCTGTACCAAGTCCTACTGATTGGAATTTACAACATTGGCATGGAGATGGGTTCAGGACCAGTGGGTAATCTCTGCTTCCTTTCTGGGGAAAGTTTTAGGTTTATAATGGAATCATAGACAGATATAGGAGTCTGGTGTCCAGTGTCTTATGTCTCTTTTCTTTCATTGCATTGCATCTTGTCCTTTGAGTGTCAGTATGAGCGTTTTCTTTTCCCTTTTTTGGGGGGGAGGAGCTATCATGAGAGCTTTTCAAAGTTGCAATATGTACAACAGTTACAGGTGAATAAATAAAGTCTGGTGCATATTTAGTACTTTTGAATATTTTCATAGTTTTATTCAGCATCTCAGAAATTTTGCAACTGTTCTCATGATCTTCTGTTTTCATTTTAAAGTTATTTAAAACAAGCTGCCTACCCCTCCCAAATGCTATTAACCATTTCATTTCATTTACACTGCGGCTTGCACATTAATTATACCATTTAACTGTTTTTATGGGTTCGATTATCAAATTCACTCACTTTCACATTACATAACCTGTAAATTAATCCGCTGTTAGTGAAATCAAAGTAGTGATATTCCTTCTAGATCTTTCATTTTGAATTGATAATGTTGTATGATTTACATCTACTTTATTTTCTTCCATTTCTGTTGGATGTTAATGTTATTGAGGACATGGTTTCTCAAAGGTAGTAGCCTGTTAAGCTTTCATGCAGGGTCGTCTTAGACTGTAAGCCTGGCATTATAATCCTGGCCTCACCTTGGCTCCCCCTCTATGAGAATATGTATGTATATATATATTAACTGAAAGTAGAGAGGGAGAAAGGAAACCATATATTAACTGAACTTGAGCTACGCCAACATCTCTGATGCATGTTAGGAGCATAGCATAATATTGTAGTTAAAGAGGAAAAAAATGGAAATACTAACCTTGCGTCTGTATGATTCAATAATTGCAAACTAACTCAAGAATTGTATTTTAAAATATAATAAAATACTTGACAATCGAAAAGGATACATAATTAGAATCTTTGAATATTTTAACAATTAAAATTTAATGTGTACACATTGTGAGGCTTGGAGTATTGGCGCCTAGGATTGTTCCTTGCCTCCTGTTGTGTACATTAGCAAACCCTCTACACAATCTTCTTAACATTAAGGCAGTTAAAAGCCGGCTTGTCATCGAGGTAAGTCTCAAAAATTCTTTAGTTAGGTTGTCCCTTCTCTTTAATTAACAATGATCTGATTTTCTTTTCTAACAGCATTGATGACATTTCTTCGCAGTCACACTTAGCAGGTTCAGATGAAACATTGTGTCCTATTTTAGCTCTATTTTCTAGTCAATAATCAAAAAGAGTTTCATAGTATATAATTGCCAGCAAATTTGAAGAACCTTAAGCAATCAAACAATTAGCATCTCTGATAAGTTAGGTTAGATGTGTTTCATAAAGTTTTCCTCCTCTCTGTTTTGTTTGTACTGAATCCAGTCTCTTGATTTCACCCCATTATTGATTTTCTGTGAACTTGAACGCTGTGCTTGATTAAGTTACCACTGTTTTTGTTTATAAATTGCCTACAGATTTTATGCATCTGATGTAACCATAATTATACTATTTTTTGTTGTCTCCCTTAGAAAGTTTGATAAAATTGGATCAGGATCATTTCATTTTGTGCTTTTGCTCAGGCTTGTTACCATGATCTTCCTATATATGTTTAATTGCAGATTCCTTTTGTGTGCTGCCTGTTAATATATTGTGCACATATTCATGTGGTTGTGAGTTTATGGGAAATTATATGGAATGCCCCATTCATTTTCCCATATCTGCTGATGACTATTAGTGTTTGTATTCATTTGGTAAAATGATAAATATCTTTTCTAAAACAACATTTCAAAATAGAGAATTGATAAGATCGTTTGAATTGTTTCTGTTTTTATCACTTCTGGAGAACAACCAAAGCCATAATTTTTTTTTCTTTCAGTGTTTGGGTTGGGTAGGTTTTGTTTTTTCATATTTGAGCAAATTGAATTTTGCGGAATCATCCTTGAGCTTAATTAATGTAATAATCTTGTTTTCTTTGTGCTTCAGCTTGGGATTCTGTTGAGCAGGATCTGAAAAGAGTCATAGCTTCCGTTCCGGTTTCAACAATGCTGACAGAGGTGATTTTTGTTTCTTTTTGTAATGTTTACATCATCTGCATTTACTAATTTCACGTTTCATTGATTGTGTTTTTGAGTTGTGACATCAAATACAGATAC
>JAWDEX010000016.1:3020805-3084016 GCA_035221805.1 Trichilia hirta | reverse complement strand
ACATGGAAGACCAAGAACAACAGTAGACATCTTGGCGTATCTGATTGCTGGAGTCCGGAAATGAATTTTATTGGACATGAGAAAACTAAATGACAAAATGGAAGTTGCCTGACATTGTTTTATTCACATGCAACTCTCATGGTTGTGTAATAATAAGATGTTGGCGATGTCATATTATTCACATGTTATTATTACTCCTAACTATAGTTATAAGAAAAGAAATAATTTTTGATCAGTATTATTTTTCTGCGCACAGGATATTTTACATTGTTTTCACACCCTATGATTGCTGTAGTCCATTTTCTCAGAAAGTTTTGGTTCTCTTCATTTGAAAAAAAAAAATAAAAAATAAAAAAATCATTTGGACCCCCAAGAAGAAAAGTACAAATTGTACAATGAGAATGGATTGCCAAGATAAAAATACGGACGTGGGGCCACCAGGTAATCCAGTTCCCTTGCATTGCTCACGTGGACGGCGCATAATGCATTGAAGGCATGTCTCTCGTATTTCCGGCCGTCGACTTTCTGTCCAAATTATGGTGCTGTTTGCATGTGCCTTTGGGTTGTCGCTTCTCAGTTATAAAATAATGGGATAATTACAAATGATTTTGACAACATCAATAATATTAAAATCCTTATTCAAAATTTAGGTCGAATTAAACTTATAATTAATAAAAAAAAAAATGAAACTGTTTATTTTGAAATTTCACAACAATTTTTAAAAATTTGTTGTTAAAAGATAACTTACAAAATTATTTATAAAAATAATTAATGTAATTTTCATGGCTCATTTATGGAAAAATTCGTACCATTATTTATGAGATTAACTATGGTACATTGATATATTAATAATTTTTAAAAAATTATATAACGTAAAATGCAAATTTTGAAACTTATTTTCAAATTTGTATTGTTTTAATTCTTAGCGTTTCAAATTTTGCATTGCACGGCATGCATATCTTTTAAAATTACGTTAAACAATAATTTGATATATCATATATATGATAGTTTACGTCCTTTTTTTGTATTGGTTATCAAAATTAAAAGGTAAAGTTTTGAGTGAGAGCTTGTTAAATTTTGTAAATTTATAAAACAATCCCCTGTGAAGTTAGCATAGCAGCTTTCCCTTTCTTTGGTCCTTAAGACTCAATTACCCCAACTCATGATTTCTTTTTTCTTTTTTTTTCTAGTGTTAATACGTAATCAAAATCATTATTGAAATTGGAGACTCTATTTGTTGGTTCTCGATTAAGTTAAAAGTCTTTCAATGTCAAAAACATTGATTCAAGAATGGCAATCACGAGAAAGGGATTTATCGTTTATGTATATTTTATACTTTACGGGCTTCATTGGTAAAAGCAAATATATACATGATTACATAGAATAATAAAGTGAATTATAAGAGCATAATTCAAATATATATATATATTTGAATTATGCTCTTATAATTACAGTCGATTTCCATGTTCCCAACAGCTCACTGCTGTAAATCCTACGGCTACATTACATAGGAAATGGTGTAGCGGTGGGAAGATTTTATGCTGTTTTATGTTTTCATCAACCAACCAAAGGTAATTATCTAATCTAAATAGAACTAAAATGCTAAAATTAATAATTTGAATCGATTTTAAAAATTTTTATATTAATTTATAAATTAATATTTTTTAAATCACTATTTAAGAAATAAATTTTGAATTAAATTAATTTTAAATTATAAAATTGTAAACTAAAATATTTAATATTATTATAAGAAAAATTTTATTATTATTTATTTATCGTCTTAAGTTATACAAGATTTTCTCTATCTCTTGTATCAAAAAAATTTATTTATAAAAGCATTGAAAAAAAGAATATTATTTATAAAGATCTTTTAAGTGTTAATGAAAAATTATAAAATTTATAATAACTAATTATTATATTATTAATTTTATAATATAATTCAAACTGCTTTAAATTTTATTTTATAAATTTAATTAAATTAATTTATAATATTTTAATAAATTAAATTGAATTAACTTAATTTTAAATCACAATAGTTGGATTGATTTTAAACCAATCCAAATCCAATTGCCCATCCTTAAATACATTACAATATAATACAATAATTATAACATTAAAAATCATTATCAAAATTGATATTAGATTTAGATATTATTATTATATATGTATGTTTTAAATTCACATTCATGACGGGAAGGGAATGTTGTTTCAAGTCAAAAGCATCAGTCATACTCACAAGATTAGATTCTTTATAATTTCTATTTAATAAAACAAAGGGCAGAATTGAAATCTTCTTGACATGGACGGTTCTTATTTTTTTTTATTTTTTACTTTAATCATAATAAATTTCTATGTTGAACAAGTATCACTTATAAGTTTACGCAAATTTAACTGCTAAAACCAATGTCTCACATGTTATTTCATTTCTATATTGAATAACCATTTCTCACTTAATTTTATACATAAAATTTGAGTATGACAAAAATATTCAGACCCGATCATACATTATCGAATTTAGCCCGAAACTCCATAAACTGCTAAGATTACTAGGGTGGTTAAAAAGATCTTGACTTAGGCTTCGCTTTGGCACCTGCTTTAGTTTTCTGTTGTTCTTGTCTAGGGATTCGGTATGGGCTGGGCTAAGCCTGATTTGGACAATCCATTAGGGCTCTCGGGGAATTGGAGGGTGATGATGTTTCCACCCAACATTTTGTATAACACTCCTACCCACCGCACCCACGCCTAATCGAATTATCGAAATCAAGTTCAGCCCAGCCCAAACAGAAACCACAAATATGTGTTGGGTTGCGATCCACCCAAATAAATAAATCGAATACTCACTTTGCAGAGAGTCTGTCTGGCTGGACTCACAATCGCTTCCATGGAACCAAAGCAGAAGGCACCAGATTCTCCTCTCAATTTTTCTCATTGAAATCCTAAATTACCCTCAGTGGCCGCTGGAATTTTCCAAATGACCTCAAAACCATGGGGTCAAGTGACTCTACCTCCAATCTCAACACTCTCCTCCTCAGCGCTCTCCTTTCTCAACGATCACCTCACAAACAAGGAATATCATACGCGCGCCTCACGCCTCGCAACTGAGCTTGAAACCCAATGTCGTGATTTTGGTGGAGCCGAATCGCAGCCTCGAAGCAAAGTTTATTCCTTACACTTCCTTCTCGGATAGAATCAGAGGTCTCTTCGGTAATATCAACGTTAAGTTGACCGATCTAGCTTCCGCAACTCGCTCTCCTAGTTCGGTGTCAGGTTCGTTTCGCTTTTCTCACGTATATGTATTTATGTTTAGTAGCATTATATTGTTTGAGTTGTGAAATTTCGGTACGCAGAGTTGTATGGGTAGTGATTGTTTGAGAGTGTAAAATTTGAATAATTATTGGTCAAATCTTGAGCTCTTTATTGAAATTTGTGTGTTCTTTGTTGATTATGTATGGAAAATTTGTGATGATTGGATGGATTTTAATGTTTGTGTAAGTTGTGTACTTTTCTAAACGAGTATTAATTCAATTGTAGATGGAGGAGGGAGAGCGGAGCAGATACTGGGGGGGTGGGGGGAGCTTCCGGCGCTGGCCAAGGAAGTGGCGAGGGTGGAGATGGTTCGAACTTATTCTGGTGAGTGTTTTGTTGCTTCAACTGGAATGTATTGACAAAAGTTAGGGCATCAGAGTTTGATGTGCTCGAGGAATGAGCAGTAGTGGATTTTGTTATTATGGCAATTTGGAGTGAACTAGGGTAGTGTTAGGATTCTCTATGCCATTGGTTATATTTTAATCCATGTGGTGGTGTTATATTAATCACGGAGTTGATGTTTTACATTTGTGGGTGGCTTGTAAAAAGATAGCTCTTACCTTTCTATGTGATTTTCTGCTGCTTGTGTTTTCTTGCACTTTATGCTTTTAACTCCATACTCTAATTCACTCTGTATGTTGTGAGTTAGATAAATTACAAATATGATCCATTGGGCGTTTTCACCTGTGATCTATCTTACATTTCGGAGATTAGATTGGTCTGACTCTTAGTATGCCCTATTCCCTTTTCTATTTTTGGAAAGTGTCTATCATTGCTTTTCTTTCATTTGGTTGACTGATTTTGCTACCATTGAATACTTTTACATTACGTTTGTTGTTAATACCGTCCACTCCTAAGAGTAGCAGAATTGACTATACTGATTTTTTAACAACTTTTCTGCTATTAGGTCTCTATTGTGTGACTAAAATCTTTAGTTCTTCTCAATAATGTCTTTCAGAGACAGCTTTGAAAATTGACAGTTTGGTTGGTGATATTGAAGATGCCTGTATCTTCTACTATCAACAAAAACCTAAGGAGGCACTCCTCAACACAGGATTTAGAAGTGAGAACCTGACATTGAAGCAAAATGCTATTGCATATATAATTGCTAATGTTGTTTATTCATTTTCTTTTGATGTTTTCAATTATTGTAGGACATGTGTTCGGTTGCTGTCAAAGCGCTTAAACAGACTGAAGATATTTTAACTTTGGTTACAAAGACACATCCTCAGTGGGCAGGTCTTGTGGCTGCAGTTGATCACAGAGTAGATCGTGATCTTGCAATGTTAGACCCCAAGCAATTGCAAATTGCCAGGCCCTTCTTGCTTCCTTGGGATGGCCACCACTGCTTTCCACTATGTCTTCCTTTAATGCAGAGACAGGAGCATCATCTGAAGACCGTAATCTCCTTTTCTCAATGCAAGGGGACCTTAAACACCAATACTGTGAAAACTTTCTTGCCTTATGCAGTGCTCAAGAATTGCAGAGACAGAAAATCTAGGCGACTCGAAGGCCATAATCAAGATCTTGCTCTCCACCAACCACTTTGGGCAATTGAAGAGCTAGTCAATCCTGTAGCAGTTGCATCCCAACTCCATTTCTTAAAGTGGACCGATAAGCCAGAGCTCATTTTCACACTTGTATATAAGATTACTAGAGACTGTGTTGACTCTACGGATGAGTTATTGCAACCACTGGTAGATGAAGCAATGCTTGTTGGCTACAGTTGCAGAGAGTAAGGGATTTCCACAATGGTCACCACATTATCAACTTATTTAGCAAAAGGAATATTCCCTGTGTATGTTGATCAATTGGACAAAGAGAGTGTTACTGGTATTCAGTCACAGACTAGAATATCATGGCTTCACCTTGTTGACTTGATGATCTCTTTTGATATACGAATTAAGTCTGTTCTAGAGCAGTCTGGAATGCTGCTTTCCCTTGAAGAAGATTTCATCTCTGTCTGTCTTCTGTGATCGACCTGACCGGCTTGATTTATGGGCACAAATAGAGCTTACTAACACAATAGATAAGTTAAAGCACAAGATGGATAAGGAGAGAAATTGGAAAATGAAAGTTAAGGAGGTAGCTCTTTTGTTTGGTGCTGAAGATTACAAATCTCCTGCTGTTTCCAGTGCCTTTCTTCAGTGTCTGTCATCTGCGGTTGATCCATGTCAATCATTGCCCACCATTTCTTTGAGGTCAAGTTTTCTCAGTTTAGCTGGCGATCCTATTATACAAATGTTTTTGGATTGCTTATTTGCGAGGTGTCAAGAGGCTGAAGGCTTGACTGCCTTAACAGATACTGATGCCCTACTAAAAGTAGCAAACTCCATTAATGCTGCTCACTATTTTGAATCTGTTTTAGGGAATGGTGTGAGGATGTCTTTTTCCTGGAGATGGGGCTGGATCAGAATGATCAGCTGGGAACATATCTTAGTGATGATTGTGGTTCAGAATGGCTGTTAGAAGGATCTAGAAGTGGGATTTTTGATGAGGAGATCAAAAAGTTGGAGGAATTCCAGACTGAATAGGTTGAGAAAATGTCAGTTGTTGTTTTGAGGGGATTTGATGCTCTGTGTCAAGATTATATAACAAATAAGAGGCAATGGCAAGAAACGATTCAAGAAAATTGGGCAGTGTCCAAAACTTTGGTTGGGTCTCTGGATTATTTGCAAGGACATATGTCAATGATAGAAGGAAGTTTAAATGCGACGGCCTTTGTTGTGGTCTGGAGAAGCTTTGCAGCTGGGGTGGATAGGCTATTGTTTAACGGAATTCTTATGAGCAATGCAAAATTTTATGATGATGGTGTTGAGAGGTTTGGCAGTGATTTGGAGGTTTTATTTGGGATTTTTCAAGCTTGGTGTTTGAGGCCTGAAGGCTTCTTCCCAAAATCAAATGAGGACTTGAAATTGTTAAAGATGGGAGAGGAACAACTTCAAGGTAGTGCCTTGGGAGGGAAAAAATGGATGAAACAGAACGGAATAAGTCATTTTAAGTGTTGCTGAATCACGAAAGATTGTAACAAAATAGAGTATTCAAGAGCTGAAAGCTTTTAGACTGGGCGTTTTAATTATTGTCCGAAAGAGTTACAGCAGATTGGGATGCAGAACAGGAAACTTATTCATGATTATTCGTTGTAGGAGTTATATGATATAATATGCGGCTATGTCTCTTTTTCTTTTACTTTCCTCTTAAAGGAAAAGAGAATCAAATTCTTTCATTATGGCAGAAATTTTTCTATTGGCTGCAGATGCATTCTAGTATTATCATTCTTCTTCTTAAGGATTATCATAATATTTTGTAATCACCGAACCGAATGGGATATATTAGTTTGGTTTACAGACAGGATGAGAGAAGAGTCTTAAATCTTTTCCTTGAAGAAATGAATAATTCTTTCTCTTTTTGATGCCTGTATGTTTGTTTTCCTTTTCCCCATATTTGTACTGTTTTGCTGGTTGGATGACAGCGAAGTCCACATGCATCATCTCTTGTATCTCTGATGCCAAGAAAAGGACAGGAAACGAAAATTTATCACAGATGTAAGTGCACCCTCAATTCTACACCAGATTTCCTCTCGTTAAACTTGTAACATTGGCTCTTCTTCTGTGATGCTGAGAATTGCTTTTTGCCATGAATGCCTGAAGGTTCAGTGATATAGTACAGGTTTTGGTTATCATCCCTCTTGCTTTAATAATCATCTGCTTACTTTTCAAGATATATTCGTTTTGATTCTCTTTTCATATGTTTCCGTCCAAGATATAAACAAAACCACGCATTTTCAATTTGTACTGGAAAGGATAAGCCTGCAGGTATCTAACTCTAAAGTCAAGACAATAAAATTTATTTGGCTTTACTAGTTCCGTGCATTTGATGATTATTAATAGCATGCAGCTATTAGCAGAAAAATGGACCACAAAAATATATGGTAGTTGTTGTGTTCTGTATGGGCACTATTGTACTGGTGGTATGTGCAGAACGTTCATGGGACTGTGGACCATTCATGTATGATGTTTGATGTTTCAATCACACTGTAATTATAACCGTCAAACGGACTACTTACAGTCTGATTTTGGTTTCAGCTCAGTCTCAGTCAGCTAATTTATAAGCTAACAACTGATTTTATTAACACCGACTCAGCCTTATATGTTCTACGGATATCTAGAACTGCATCGTCCAGTAAGTCTGAATTTTGAAACCCTTTGCTTCTGGTTCACCTTGAATTTTACAGGAAAAGCGTTTGAAAGCATTTTTATTTTCTAGTTGAAATGAATGTTTTTTGTCCGCGTGGTAATGTACAGTAAAGTGTCACCAATTAGCGTGTCCAAGGACAAATACAGTACTGTTGTGTGAAGAGTGAATAGTGTTAGAGATATAGAAATCACAAAAATGATGTGTCGGAACCTGCTGACCAGTTTTAGTTAGTATTGACGTGTGTGATACGAGACAAGCATCCATTTACATGATTCCATACCCGTCAGCTACCAGAAATTAGGGGCCAAATTGAAAGGGGTTGGTAAAAGATGACAAAAATTCATATTATTTGCTTTACCTTGATACGTCAGTCATCCATTTTCATCAAAAACATGTTGTCTGTCTTCTTGTTTTCTTTCTGTGTAATTTAGTAATTCATCTTCTTGCTTTTGTATGGAATTCAAAGTTACATCAACCATCGAAACGATGCACTCAAATCTCTCCAATGTCATCCCATATAGTAACAACGAAGAATAAAACGTTCGATGGATTGTTCGTTCACGAGATTTTTATAAGATTCGCAGATACCATTTCGAATATATATTAGATTTTCATGGAAATTATAAATAATGATGGAACACCAACATAAAACTAGACACGTGTTAGATTAGGATTTTGAATTGGCTAATTTCACTAATTCTCGTAAGCCGAAATAAAAACGGACAAAACCATTTGGATGGGTCTACTATTCGAAACCTTTAAACCACCAAGGACCCCGCCTAATCATAGGTCCATGTGATGCAAAATTGAGGGACAAACGCCTATCAAACATCATTGTGTATTGTATGTCATTTGATGAAATTATCAGCAACTAACAATTGTGTCGATTTGCGAACCTCCCCTCTCTTTTTAAAGCTGCCTATCCCTCCCATTCCAACTTCCCCCAACACCCCGACACAAATCCATTTTAGTAAAAGAGATCAGTGAGGGAACAAGAGAGAGCTAACGAGTTCCAGTTCCAGTTCAAGCTTAGCAAAGCTTGAGCTATGCCTAACCGAAGATCATCATCATCAAGAGTTCCAAAAATGACACAAGAGGAGGTGAATCATCTCATCTTGAAGCTAAAACCATTGCTTCCACAGCTTTATCAAAGGCAAAATGAAACGGTATATAAAAAGCTATCTACTTTCAATTTCTTTTCCTTCCCCATTTCTCTTGATTTATATATATGACGCAGTCTAATTTAATTGGTTCTCGTGTATACATGAGAAATAAATTTGTTGTTTTCGGTGATTAGGCTACTTCTAAACGATTCGTACGATTTTAATAGCAGCATCTGTGCATGTCAAATAATTAGCCCAGACAAACTGGACCCTGAACTGGGAGAGACAGAGCCCCGATCAGGAAATCCATAGCAAAAATTAAATTTAAAAAATGATGGCGTATACTCAACAATGATAGTTAAACATAATCGATTCTCTATTTGTTGGATTAATAAAATGAAAGGACTCACTTGGTTTATGGCAATAAAAATAGACTGGCCCATGCAAGTGTTTCGAGTTCATAAGGTGTAAATATCATCTAACTCAATCTCATCAGAAAATCATTTTATGGATTAATTAATTTACATATGCCAATTAAGCAACGTGTTTTATAGATTAATCTAAACCTCAGAAAGCTTTAGCAATGAGAATTGTTTTATTTTGTTTTTTAGGTGTCGTCCTCGGAAATTTTGAAGGAAACCTGCAATTACATCTTGAGGTTGCAAAGAGAAGCCGATGATCTTAGTGAAAGATTGTCTCAACTCCTGGATTCCATGGACAGCAACAATGGCGTTGATATAAGCCTTAGGAATTTACTGCAACAATATAGTCTTTAACTACTGTGTGTTCGCTGTTGAATAAATGATATAATATTTTATGACAACCTCGCACCGATAAAGAAATGAAATAACTCTTGTATTTTTGTTTGTACTTTTGAATTGAGTAGTGAGGGATTTGTGTTTCTTGCTCTTTTGTCCTATATGTCAGTGATTTCCCAGATAAATTAATTATTATGTATGCTAATGTTAATTTACAATATAATAAGAGATAATTTACAATGGTTATTCTCTCTTAAGGCTCATGTGTATTAAACTCGAATGATAAATCTAACTGATGATTACAACAAACTCCAAACATTATAAAAGAAAGGAACAAGGAGGTGAAGTTGTCTACTTCTCTGTAATTAGAAGACTTTTAAATGATCTCCATTCCATTCTAAATTTAATTTAATGCTACCTAAAATACTGACAAAAATAAATGAATGAATAAAGAAAGGACAAAATAAAAAAAATAAAAAATTGGTGCTTGTTTAATTGAACATTTAAGCAGTCAGCAGAGGCTATGCCTGCCCTCAACGTGAAGGCTGAGTAGAAGAGAGAAATTAAGCCTATTTGATATTGCCGAAATATATATATATATACATATTTTAGGTGTTTGGTAGAATTAGTTTTGACTTTATAGGAGATTTTGAGAAGCAAACACTGCATAGGAAGGAGTTTGTAGTTGTTTCCCAAATGCATTTTGAACCAAATTCTCCAGTTCCACACTCATTTTGGACTAAATTTCTGGTCATTCTTCCTATTTTATAAGGGATAAATCGTCCCTCATTACAAACTAACAAAACGTCGTAGAAATTGTACCATAAATAGAGAAGAGCAGACAAGAAGATCCACTTAATAATAGTGCTAAATCAAGACTCTGGACTGGAACATATAATTATAGTAGTATCTATTTAAATATCAACAATTCAACAAGTAAAAAATAGTATTATATAGAAATTGAAATTGAAATTTTATTATTTAAAGTAGTAATTGTTTTTTCTATTGAATATCTGATTTTTTTTTAATTTTGAATAAATCGAAATGTTTAAATTCGAATATAAATATTAAATTATTTATTTTTTAAAATAAAAAAAGTTTAAACAATAATAAATTTTTTTTTATTATAATTACTTATATTATATGCTAAAAGAAATATATACATTTTAATTTATAAGATAGTTTGATAAATTAAAATAAATATAAAATAATAATTATATTATTTTATTATGTTTGATTTGTTAATATTAAAAATAAAAAGAAACGTGTTGAGTATTTTAGGGTAAGAATGTAAATAAATTAATTAGGTACAAATATTTCTATAAATATTTTTAAAAATTTTAAATTTTAGACCAAAAAAAAAAACTACTTTTTTATTAAATAAAAAGTGTCAAGTCCATTGACTTAAAAAATAATTTTAATTATTCAACAAATTCTTAAAATTAAATATCAAGACAAAACAAACAAACAAACAGGCAGGCTAACAATTTTATTTTCAGACGAGGAATCTGGATACAAGACAGGAAACTGAATTGTCCAATAAACAAACCGGAATGCCGATAGATTCCGAAAACAAATCCGCAACATGTTCACACGATAAGGAAGCATAGCAACAGACACAAATTTATTAATTCAAGTCATTAACACCATCAAGCATCAGCCAATCAATCCAGTAGTTCTACAATATATTAATTAATACTCTTTCTATACAGTTGAAAATGAATACGAATGCACAATTCAAACAAATTTTATTCATTCACCTTAAAAATTTACAGTACATACATTCAAGATATTAGAAGAAAATACAGGAAATCCAAATCCGAGGATTATGTTTTTTAATCAATGCATTGTGAGACCAAACTTGTGAAGAAGGGTCTGGATGTTTGCAATAATAGCAAGGCTGTTACTCAGTAATTTCCTTGACTTTTCGGTACGAATCTTGAATTCATCGGCAGCCGTTGATTCCATTTCCAACAAACCATCTAAGCAACTATCTTCATCGGTCATGGCCGCACTGATCCATGTCTGAATATCGTTGATTTTCCTATCAGTCAACATCTTCTCTCCTCTTCCATCTGAACCCACATCCATTTCAGACAGCGAGTAGTTGAGTCGACTCAACGCGTCCTCCAACTGACCCATACAATCTACTAAAGCAGCTTCAACAGGATGAAGATGTTTATCAAGATTTTTAATCGAAGACGAGACATTGGAGAGTTCGTAGATGCTGACTTGCAAAGAGAGCTTAAAGATGAATTCTGGATCAGGGTTTTTTGTTGTCGATACGTTAGGGTAAGAAAACATGCTTGTGAAGCATAAGTCACAGTATCGAGTCACGCTACAAACCATTTTGATGAACTCGTTGGCGTTAGAAGAGAGTGAGGCTGGTGCATCCTTTGATTCATGATTATTGAATGCTGCAATCATCAAACCGACGGTTAAAGTCAACAAAACGACGGCGGAGATTATGACGACGGTTTTGAGACATTTCTGAGGAGGAGATGGATTTTCCTTGTGGTGATTTACTTTGTTGTAGCCTTTAATTGCATTAACGGCTTCCATGATTGTTCTGTGTTTCCTCAGTTTCAACGATCGATTCTTTACCAGGGTAGTCTCGTTAGATTTCGAAGTTGAGAAGAAAGGGAATGATTTTCACTATAAAATAAAATAAATAATTTTTTATTTTGATTATAATTTGAACTCTAAATTTTTTATATTATTTAATAAAATTTATTTTTCAACAAATCAATAAATTTTGAATCAATAAAAAAAATCTATTTTTGAATGAGCCGGCGCCTGTAACTATTACTTTTAATAATGAACAGAAATTTCTCTCGAGTTTTTGTTAATGGACATTGTGTTCATATCTTGAACAGCTAACCAATGGATGCGAATAAGAATCTTAGTGTTAAAGATTGTATGTATTAATCAAACAATTAATTCTTCGTATTAGAGATATAACAATAATGAAGAAATAAAGATTAGAATACCGAGTTTTTTATGGGCATGTTTTTCAATTGAAACGCTCAAATGGTTAAACCTTAGCTAATATAGTAAGTACAATTGTCAAAGGTTGTCCTTAATTTCTAGTAAATTGACAAAGCTTTTTCTCTCTTAATAGTCGGTTAGGGCCATTAGAATATTTGTCAAGTTAAATTCTCACAATATATTTTATATTTTTATATAAATTAATTCAACTTTAAAAACAAATCTAGAAAATGGGGTATGGTTTGCCGTTGAGGCAGAACAAAAATACATGGGCTTAAACCCTTAGAATTGACAAATCCCATTGGCCTCAAAACAGCTTTGACCACGGAGTTTCTTTATCAAGTTCTTTTATCATATACAACCAACTACAGAAATTATATAATTTCCCATTCTCATAAGTTCATATTGTTGAGATTTGAAGAAATCAATTCCAAAGCACTGATTAGACATCAAACAAAAGCGAGGATCTGATCTGATAACTGTATACTACCAAACATCAGATTCTAGAATTTTAAAGCACGCCTAACAGTCCTCATTTAAGCAACCATCAAATGCCCAACAGCTTCTTAATTTCAGGCTGCAATATTATAAAGGTAAGCGAATTACACCGAACTATGACTGGTATTTACTTGCTATCAAACAATAATCAAGTTAAGAAACAGATATTTCCAGACTAGGATTTTACCTCAAGGTTGAGAGGAGACGTTGTGGGGTAATAACGGTCAACAATTTGTCCATTCTTATCTACCAGGAACTTGGCAAAGTTCCACTGGATATCATCCCCAAAAATACCCCATTTACCAGATTTTAAGAATTTGTATAGTGGAGATGCATATTCACCATTTACATCAATCTAAAACAAATCCAGCAATGGGCACGTTCAGTTATACATGGAATCAAGAATCATGAACATTGTCCAACACCCCTACTCAATAATACAAATGACAGAATGGAGAAACCAGCAGAATCACTAAAATGAAAGAAAGGGGGAAACACGCTCAATTTCAAGTTATAAAATTCCAAGTTACCTAAAAACTCACTTGAAACAAAGGAAAATGCAATCATTTAGAAAAGAAAAGGTGAGGGAATTGCTCACATGGCAGAAAACAAACCACTGAAAGTGAAAACAACCCATTTAGAGGCCTCAAGAACTAAGTAGATGGAGGCACATAGTTACCTTTCCAAAGATCGGAAATTCTGATTTAAAGTGAGTGCAGACAAACTCTGTGATCTGATTATTGCTTCCTGGTTCCTCGTCACCAAACTGATTGCATGGAAATGCAAGAATCTCTAAGCCTGAACAAAGATAAACGACATGTCTTTAAATCTTCGAAAGCCATATAATACATATTATAAATTGCCAACATCATCTTTTCAACTGGAAATCCATGTTTTCCACTTCTTCAATGACTAGCCAGCTCCCAATGAATGTAGCAAACACAATTTTCATATCATAGGGAAAACATATGACTAACATGCACGAAAACAATGCTTCTATCATATTGCTAGATTTATATTTTCTCCAACCAAAATTTGTGGAAATCAAACGCATCAAACATAATTGCAAGTTCAAAATGCAGACCTTGATCTCTGTACTTCTCATATAATTGATTCAACTCCATGTAATTCGAGTTGGTCATCCCACTGCCACAATCAATCAGTGAAGTAACGGAGAGATACAAAGGATAAAAAGATAAAGAAAAAAATGCATGCCTAATTGTATTTGTCCACACGGGAATATTAAGTGTCATAATCCACGTAAACAACATTGATAACAAAGCAGTCGCAAAATACCATTTTGAAGCAACATTGACAATGAGTAAGACTTTCCCTTTATATGCGCTAAGACTTACATCTTGATCTTTGGCATCCTGCAAGGCAAAACATAAAAAAATGTGGTTCCTGAAAACATTACCCCACGGATTATGTGATCAAATTTTTATCCGTTAAATTTAAGATTTCATTATATTTTATCTTTTACAAAAGAAGCCACACCCCACAGCCACCTTGAGCAGAGCTGCATATAAACTACCATCTATTAAGTTTATACAATAAAAGATAGTACAATCAAGCGGTTCCCAAGCATCTCACACCCAACCCAACCCAACCAACCACCAAAAGGAAGAAAAAAAATCAATAGGAGCATACAATTATATGAAAGAATTGAAGATAGGAATTCAGCCAACTCATAAATAATTTCATCCGAATTTATTTAAGGATTTTGGAAGAGAATAATCGAGGAAAAGTAAATAAACCTTGACAATTAAATCATAAATTGATTCCTGGTTCTGCATCATCTTGCTTGTCATTCTCTGATCTGCTCTTTGCAAGGAAAAAACAAAGTAGATTAGTAGATCAACCAATCTACTTTCCCCGTTTTAATATGCAATTTGGAAACAGAGAAAACCACGAATCACGCATTCCCAGCTTGGGAAGCTGACTGTCTGCTTACACGTGTTGACTCTTTATTGTACTTGTGGAATGCTTTTCCTTTCTCTTTTAATTATTATTATTTTTTTCTTTTTTGCCCGTTTAATTAATGAAGAGACTGAAAATAAAATATTTATTTATCGCCTTTTTTTTAAAACTTTGTATTAGATTTATTTATTTAGTCTATTAATTAAACTAAAAATTGAACTTATTTGAAAAAGAAGTGAACTGAAGAAAATTTTTTGAAATTTATATATGTAAGTGAATTCTTGAGAGAATAACAAATTCTTTTTATAATTTTATTAAATGACAATTATCTTATTTTATATTTAGTGAAAATTTTTTATTAGATTTAAATAGTATAATAAATACTCTTATTAAATTAATTTTTTTAATTTTTTATTTTTTAATAATGTAATAACTATCATTTTTTAAATTTTTATGAAATATAAAAATAAAAAAGTTTTAAATATAATTTATAAATCTTTTATATTTTTAAAAAATAAATTTTATATAATTTTTTAATAATATTTATATGTGTTATATATAATTTTTTTAACTTTTATAAAAGTTAGAGATATAATAATTATTAATTATAAAAAATTCAAAAAATTAAAGATAAAATAAAGAGATTATTATTTAACAAAATCATAGAGAGTATTTACTATCCTCTCAAAATTCTTTTATAACATAGAAGACTGTAAATAATAAAAATATTATAATATTCATACTACTTTTCTCTTCTAATAAATATGTTGTTAAGTCAAGATGATAAGGCATTATATTAATACAAAATTAAAAAGGAGATTGGATTGAAGAAATAATATTTTACCTCAACCTATACTCTACACAAAAGTTTAACTTTTAAGAAAAGATTTGCTGAGATTTATATAAACTCTAAACATTATTCTGTAGAAAATTAGTTTATCCTTACATCTACATCTTCGTGCAAAGCACTAATTTATTTTTATGTATAACCTTTTTTAAATTGTAAGGACGTCAGAAAATCGATCTATGAAAACACTGATCAAACAAGATAAAACTTTAATACTATTTAACATGAACTCGAACTATGAAGTTAGCTCATAACAAAAATTTATTCAAATTCTTATAAATTTCAAAAGTTTGCTCAAATCTCTATAAATTTCAGAGGATATTTTTTTCTAGGTGACACTAATAAGTTGCAATTTTTATATTATAAAAACATCAATAAATTATAATTGGGGGAATATTCTAATTTTTTTCCTGTTTTTCAAGAAAATATTCTAATTATATTGTCACATTTCACCTTTTTTTTTTTAAAAAACCCATTAACCCCATATCATTGACATTTTTTCACTATGTTCAACTTTTATTTAGCTATTTGACATATAAATCCTTATAAAACCGAACTGGATTGATTTATTTGAAAAAAATTGATCTATTTTATTTAAAATAAAATTAAAAAAAAATCATAAAAAAGATTTAGAATTGATTTTTGGTTTGGAGAAAATAACTAGTCAACATAATTCTTTCAGTTTTTTTCTCTCAGACCATTTAAAACGTGAAGGAATTCTACTGATTTTTTTCTTTCTTTTCTATTTTTTTTTAATTACCCTTACAAATTATAAGATGGAGATTGACATTTACTTTTACATCTATTTACCCATTGCTGTATTTGTTTTTATTTTTGAAATATGTATTAGTTACTCTGATGGAACTTTACTTTGATTTTTTTGTGGGTTTGATAGAAAGATTTTGAAGTTAACATCTAAATATTAAGATTAATTTTTTAACTGTTAATAAATAGCTTGATTGTTTCATAGAATTAAATGAGAAGATCCTTGGAAGCATGAATAAGACATAAACTGAGGTTCTTATTATATTCTAAAACAAAACAAAAAAAATGTCATTTCTTTGAAATGTTCGACGATGTATTCCAATTCTACCTTTATTATATTATTATATATTGATTCAACCTTCCTTCCCCATTCTATTTTATTTATACCAATTCTAGGCATTATTTGGCTTATCATTTTTTATTGTCGTTTTAGAAAAAGAAAAACATGAATCGAGGGGGAAAATCTTTAAGATTAAAGGTTATGCTATGAATGACTTTGGTTTCCTTTAATTTTGTAGTGTAATATAATTACCTCCTCAATGATAAAGTCAAAAATCGATGTTGATTCTTTCAAAACAACATCCAAGGTCACAATAATTCAAGATTTGTGTATATGCTGTGCAAAAATTTTTTTGAATGCAATGAAATTTGGGTTAGGATGAGATGGATTGAATCCTACAGGTTTTGGATATGTGTGTAACAGGAGAAGTGAGTATGATTGCTTGTGCGCTAATAAAAAAGGAATGGAATAGATGGAATGTAGAAGGGTTGTATGTGTGACCAGAAAATGTGTTAGAATGAAAAGCGTTGCCAGAGGTTTTTGCTGCTTGCTGAAAATCTTGGCTACGTTCAATTCTTGAAGATTTCTACTACGATTTAGTCGTTATCCTTGAACAATATACTATAGATTCTTTATTTATAGTTTCTGTTATATTGCTTTTTTATAAAAATAATTGTATCTGCTATGGAATGAATTCTTGGCTTGAATGAGATTGATGTTGATAGAATGGATAAATAGACGAAGAGTGTTTATATTTTGGTTTGGTTGGAATAATTGAATGGAATGGATTTGTGTTTCAAACCTTTTGTTTTGTTTTTTTCCCTTCGTGTTGAGGAGGATATAAAATTATCTTAAGTTGGATGTTTTTGTTGCGCAACTTTCATAACGGAGGATAAAAAAGTAATTGCATAGCGAGTTCAGATAGAATTGGACGGAAGAATTAATTATCTTCGTTGCTTCGTTTTAAAAACGGGTGAACGTTAAAAGTTACAAAATAAAAACCACACATTCAGAGGACCGGTGCCAGCTCTTCCCCTTCCCCGTATTGTCTGATTTCGGTTGCTTCTTCTCTAAAGCACTCCTTAATCAAACCCCTTGTAAGTTCGTAACGTTTCTCTCTGACGTTTTCTAGAGTTCAAAATTTGAAATTTGATTAAGAAAATGGCAACGAATATTGGAATGATGGAAAGTGCGTATTTCGTTGGGAGGAATGAAATATTGACGTGGATCAACAACAGGCTTCGGCTCAATCTCGCTCGCGTTGAAGAGGTACACCCCTTTTTACCCTCTTGTTGTTTTGGTCTTTTGGAATTGGAATTTTTTAGTGTTTTTGCTGATTGTAATGGATATTAGTGGAAAGAATCCAAGAAATTATGTCTTTGATTTATTACTGGTTTTGTTGTTGCAGTTTGAATGGATGGGTGGATTTCAATTTTGGGAACACAAAATTGAGATTGTTTTTGAAATTTCCCGTGAACTATCTGTCCTACTTTTAAAAAAGAAGTTGTTTGTTTTCACCAACAGTCACGTTGACTGGACTAGAAAGAAAATGCTTTGCCTTGAAATGTTATGTTCTCTCTTTCTTGTGGTGATACTTACATTTTCCTTTCGGTGTCAAGTACTTTTTATGATGGTGAGTGGAAGCAACAACAGAAAGGAAGTTGCTTTGCAGTGTATGATTTATCATGGATTGACCGAATGACTGGAGTTAGGAAACATGTATATGAAAGTGGATGTATCTCTTCCTACCATTTTCCCTTCAGCTTTGAAATATTGACTTATTTCATTTTTCTTCCTATGTACCACATTATGGCCACGCTGCATCTGGTGCCGTGCAATGTCAAATGATGGACGTGACTTATCCAGGAGTTGTTCCAATGCACAAGGTAAAATTCCTACCTTTTTTTCTTTCTTGATATTCTCTTCTGCAATCTATTCAGTTTAACCATGGAAAATTTTTCCTTGATTTTTTTGCTTTAGGTTAATTTTGATGCAAAGACGGAATATGATATGATCCAAAATTATAAGGTCTTGCAGGATGTTTTTAACAAGTTGAAAATCGAGAAGGTAATTTCATATTTTCTGACAAGGAAGATGTTGCGTATACCGTTTCATCTGTGAAATTTTGAAATTTTTGAGGCTATGTTCGCATTATTTTTGTGCCAGTTAATGCGTTTGACCTTTGTGCTCATAGGTTTGATCAAAATGAGGAAATATTTGACAAATTTAAGAAGAACAATGTAGTTTTTTCTATATGTTGGTCGTCTTCATGGACTGATGTGTGTGACTTTATCATCTTGTATTCACCCATTTGCCAGTAAATACTCCATGGTTTGTTTGCTGAAATGGGTATGAGAATTGAAAATAAAGTTAATGGAGAATACTTTATACTGGAATACGTGTATTTTCATCTGCATGCAGAGTTTTTTTTTTTTTTTTGGTTAATTTTAATCTTTATTGTTGCATTAACTGAATCGATAGTATGCTTCATTTGTCAAGATGGTTTTATAGGAAGCAATCTGATTGAGACTAAGCTTAAACTGTATTGGATCTATGCTTCATAGGTTTCTGTTTGCTGTATGGTGGCATGTGAATTGGTGGTTTATGGTAATTTCATAGTGTTGGTAGTCTGACACTCTTGTATATGTTCTGTTGTCTCTTATGAGCTATCATTAGCTTATTGAATTCACTGCTCATTCATACTGCATGACATTTGCATTGACTTACTGATAGTTTTGCTTTATGGCAGCATATTGAAGTCAATAAGCTTGTTAAAGGCAGACCTCTGGACAACTTGGAGTTCTTACAATGGCTGAAACGCTACTGTGATTCTATAAATGGTGGCATTATGAATGAGTATGCCACATTTGCTTCCAATCTCCTCCCTACATTATTTTTAGTTCCTCTGGATATTATTATGTTAGCAGTAACTTGTTTTATTTGTGAATGTTTCTAATACTTTGACATGGTTGGTCTTGTTTTAGGAACTACAATCCTGTGGAACGAAGAAGCAAGGGTCGGAAGGAGCGGAGCTGTAAGAGTGGTCAGAAGATTTCAAAATCTCTGCAACCAAACAATATGCATAATGCTGGCTCTGGTAACACAAGTGGCCACCATAAAACATCTGGTTACCTGAGCCACTAATTTTCTTATGTGCCTGTGCCTCTTTGTTCATTTGACTCCTGTACACTCTTACTATTGCTGTTTGATGGATAAAATTGTAGGCCCCAGGCAAGTAAAGACATATGGACCTAATTCTTCACAAGAGGTTCAAGCTTTGTCTAAGGGCGTATCGGCATTAGGTTTCTGTTGGATTTCTCTTTTTCTTCTTTGAAATTTGAAAGTCCAAGCAATTTGTTTCCCTGCATCTTTACTGATCGATGCAAAATTAACTGATTATTATCACTTTCTCTGTATTATTCAGGAGATACTTCAGGTGGTGAACATTTAACTCAGGAGTGACCTTCGTTGTGCTCATTTCTGTTACATAAAAATATTCTGTCCCTTTGCTTCCTTCATTTTGCTGTTGGTCAATCGGCTAACACTTGTATGCTCAGTCATATTGTATACGCATCTTGCAGTTGAAAAATTTTACCTCTTGAAGTTAAACCAAATAACTCTTTAATGGCAAGCTAGTTCCCAAATTGCCCCCTATTTAAAGACCCTGATAAAGCGTGAGGCTACTCTATATTCCAATCTCTCTAGATAGGAATTTTGGTGTTGTGTATTGAAATGTTTTATTTAATGCTTCTGTGATACAGATAACAGATCTCAAGCTGTCTGTGGACCTTTTGGAGAAAGAAAGAGATTTCTACTTTGCAAAATTACGGGATATAGAAATACTTTGTCAAACTCCCGCATTGGATAATCTTCCTGTAAGAGTTTCTTGATTTCTTATTCTAATTATGGTTTCTAAACTATCTTTTCTCGGCATAAATAATTTCCTGATTTGTATCCTTGCCAAGCTCTCCAAGTTTGATGTTTCACTCAAATTTATTGGTTAGAAGTGTATCCTTAATCCCAGGAGTATGTTAATTCAGGTTGTCTTATACTTGTGTGTTTTAAATCAAACATTACATGATATGGTGACGAGTCCAATCATAGTTTAAAGTTTTTTAATTCTAATTATGGTTTTGTACAGTATTGATGCAGATGGCAGTGGCAGTTAAGAAGATATTATATGCTGCTGATGCAAAGGAGTCCGCTCTAGCTGAAGCTCCGCAATATTTGTCCCAATCTATGGATGATGGTGAAAATGAAGCAGAAGAAGACTGAATTTTGACTTGCAAAAGAGGCCCATACAATTGAAAGGGAAGAAATTTACAAGGGCCGGTTTTAAAAGCTTAGGCCGTCCCTTGATCTTAAGATAGAGGAGATGCTTTTCTTGTGTTCAGACTCCCATTACCATGTCAAGGAATTGAAGACATTTTCGTTTTTTCTTTTCCTTAATATACCGGATAAATGATTCTGACAACTAATTGATTGTTATATGGACGAGATTCCTTAGTATGCTCAGATTTTTTTTCTTTTAATTTTATATTTTAGTAGGTTGTATTTGATTACGACGCTGTAATGAACTGATAATGATTTAGTGGAGTTATGGGTGGGGGGTGGGTTATGGCAGGAGGAGGGTAATTAGCAGTAGGGAGGGTAGGGAGGGGGGTATTGTAGTATTTTCATTCCTAATCGTTAAATTAGAAACATTATACCTGGTAATGCGCAAATGCAACCAACAATATGTCACCCATCCAACTTGTAAAATCTCAAAATGATACTGTCCTAGGGTTTGATTGTTCTTAACATATGCTACTGAAGTGATATATATCAATCCTTTGTACAGCCCGCGCAATTAAGTTTCCAGTGTCCATTTCACCGACATCCTCAACATAAACTCCTCGTGGGTTGAATTCGTTTGTCCAGTTTCTTCGTGAAAATATTCATTCTGGAAGCCCCTCTGTATTAATCAAGTTATCTACCTGCTTACTGTCACAATGAGCATTTCAGCAAATTAGAACCATTAGTAGGACTGTTAAAATATGCTGATCCCTGTTCTAGATAAATAGGCGATTGCAGAGAAAGAGTCATTATTCGGGCATTGTAGCCATTGGAATGCTGATTTAGTAGTAGCTGCAACTTTGAATTGTAGATTTCTATTAGAAACTAACAGTTGAATTAGGGGTGGTTTTCTGCAACAACCAAATGTCGTCTTGATTTATCATCACCAGTAGTCGATATGCCAAGCTTGTTATTCCGCTTTTCTATTTTAGGCAACATACAACAAAGTTCTCCGACATGAATTAAAGTTCCAACAAAAGAAGATTTTCATTAATACTGCTAAAGTACTACTCACTAATATCTTAGGAGCAAACAAACCAATAGATTGTTTCATCGAAATGACTTGCACAAGCTAAATTTTCAGTGTCACATCAACAACAGATTTGAACCACAATTACTCACATGATTTCAATTATATCACAAATACTGCATTAACTCCACCCCACCCTACCCTTAGTTTACGTGATGTGTAACCTGTTCACACAAATGAAATGATAGTTTTCAATACTTAAATCTGTGTGATCATATCATATGTCCATTCAATATTTTATCATGCTCACCAATCACACCAGTTTTCATCCAACAACAAAATTGTATTATCATTATTATTATTATTATTATTATAAAAGAAGTCTTTGTTAGAAGGTACACTTTTCATTTGATTAAGTGACAGAAAATAGATATGATATGTTTAGGAATGAGTTTCTAGAATTTATACGCAGACAAATGACTCAACTGATAGAAAAATCACACGAAAAAAAAAAAAAAAAGCAAGCATACATACCACATGATTTTTCCTTATAAATACCACACTACCCCATTCCTCGCAGAAACAGAAACCTTTCCACCTCCAGAAATAGATAATTTTGAGCAAATGGCTTCTCATCAAACTGAATGAGAGCTTTCAACCCCCATGCTACGAATGTCCGTATTGTAGCAAAACTTTCCCTATCCTAGTTGAGTACTTCAAGTAAATTTGTACTGAAACTTACTCTACCCTAGTTAAGGGCTTCGAGCATATTGCGTTAATTCACGGATTTTCCCCATGTATGGACTAAAATGGACTTCGACACTCAGAAAGATTTGCTGCTTCGCCTAAAGGCATTCCATTCTCGTAGCACTCGTGTGAAGGAATACGAGAAGTTGTTGGGAGGATTGGGACAAAAACAAGGCAAAATAAACTTGAAAATGCACTTTTAGTAAGACATATTTGTTAATATTTTTTTTCCATTTTTGGTAAGATATATATATATTTCTGTTTCCTAGAGTGCTGGATTCAACTGGAGGCTGCCGGAATCAAAGGATTGGCTTCCATAGTGGAGTGGATTTGAAGCTATGAACCTATCTTTACTAATAAAATCAAAAGAAGGCTTATGGAGTGGAGTGAATTTGGAGCAGTAACCACTGTTTTGAGTGTATGTGTATTGTTAACAGTGAGTGAGCGCTTTTTCTTTTTCTTTTTCGTCAGTGTTTGTGTTTTTGTTAGTTAAAATTTTATGTTAATAGGTGGGTTGCGTTTTTATTTAGGTGGATTGCATCATTGAAATACCAACTTTCTCAACTTCTCAATAACCTTTTGTGTTAGTAAACCACAACGCCAGGAAAATGAAGCGACAACACAAAGTTAACTTAGACATTCTGAAATGCATCGAGTTATTTACAAAGGATTTTCATCATCAATGGGTTATAAATAGATGGAAAAAAGGGAGATCAAATGCTGATCGGTAAATCTGAAAACAATTCGGGATAAGGATATAATCGAAAACACTGAAAGCAGGAAAACAATTTTAAAGACATTGTGACTTTCTGTTATGGTAAAGTGTTTGGTACCGGTTTCATTGTTAATGTTAGTTTCAATGGAGAAGCAGCAGTTGCAGCACTTGATTATGATGCAGTGAAGGAGTTCTTTAAAAATCTATGTTCAATTGAGTCAAAAAGTCAAAATTTCTCTTCTACTTTGAAGGAGTTGGTATCTGATTTGGGTAATTTATAGGCAGCATATGAATGTATCACCAAAAGAGGAGAACAAAGCATTCCTCACAGATGCCATTCCTCGTGATAGAGAAGAGCTTTTGAAAGTAAGCAATTCCTACAATCTTACGTTGTTTCCTTTATCATGGAATTTTCTCGCTTTCATAGTTTCAACTTTGGTCTGGATGCACTTATGAGATATGAATTCAGCTTGTAGCTCCACTAATAACATTATATCTGTAAAAGGGTACAAAATTTTTGGGGCATTATGACTCTCAACAGGATTTTTTCGCAGTGGTCCAGGATAGAGAACAGGAATCTGTTATAGCAGATACTCAATTCGGTCTTACAACAATTGAAGATGTTTTCCTGAGTGCAGCAAACAGGCAGAACTGGAAACTGCTGCTGCTGAGGGAAGGTTGGTCACCGAATTTCACATCTGGAGCGCCTTCGAGGACATCAGTTCAGGTAACTGCAATCTATTTCATATATCCAGTTTTCTGTGTCATCATTGTCACATGATGAAGGATAAACAATTCAAGTAATGATTTGGATTATAAAATGATAATGTAAGGTTTGTGGGGATTCAGGAACGGAGACGCGGAGAATCCACGAGGCATTATGGTTGATATTGAGAGCAGGATGAATCTGGATGCTCTGCATATCTGGTCACTCTCCTGAAATTTCAATCCCTCCTTATGTCTAGTCAACGGTTTCTTCAGCTCCAGCTTCAACGTCCTGCAGATTTTTCTTCGGCCAGGCAGCGTCAATTCATGGAATTGTGATTGACACGATCAGACTGCTAATTATCTCCAATTATTAGCAGCTTTTCACGAGTTACATTTCTAGAAATTGTATTTATATATCAAATGAAATAATTTTTAATTCTTTCTCGTGTTACCAATAAAACAGTGTAATTACATTGATTGTATTCCTTTCCTTTTTTATTAAAATCTCAGATTTGTTACTTCAATTTTGCATACAAGTGTATTTAGCTAATTGGCTTTAAAATATGTACAATTGATGTAAATAGAATATTGAAAAACAAAAATATCCTTATTTATTGTAAAAGAATTGAAAAATCAAGAGGATTTGACTACACTTTTACTATAATAATAATAATAATAATAATTATTATTATTATTATTATTATTATTATTATAGAAAGCCCTGCTTGAATTTACCTTCAATAATGTAAGTCAATTCCTTTCTTGAAACTTGGCTAAACCTGAGTAACGAAAACATATCACGAAAAGTAGGTGTGTTCAGGAAATTGTAATCAGTGGATTTGTTCTATTTACCAAATTATGAAATTCATTTCAATTCAATTAGACGAAAAAAATATCAAACTCAATTCCATCTAATTGCGAATTATTTTTAAATTTTTTTTTTGTTGAGTGTTATTAATAAAACACTGAAATTACATTAAAACTGTATTTTATTAGCTCAATTTTTTTCATTTTCTTTTAATTTTTTAGTTTTTATTTTTTTATATTCCACAAACATATTACACGCTATTAATAATACAGAATTTTTGTTCACACCCTACTGTAAATCCATCGCAATAGTGCTATTTACCAAATAAATATGATATATCATTAAATATAATGAATTTTTAAAATATATACACAGGCATGAAATTAAAATACCTACTCCACTAATAGAAAAATCATGCAATTTACACTGACAAAGAAGCATGATCTTTCATTATAGACACCCACAATAATTTTGCGGCAACAGAAAGCCTCCTACTTACATTAATAAAGAATTTTGCAGAAACAGAAACCTTCCTATCTGCAAATGGCAGAGTAGGGAAAGTTTGGTTACTATATGGACAAGAACGGGGGTAGCACGGAAGCGCTCGTTACCTTCCCCGGCAAATGGCTTGTCATCAACTGAACGAGTGCTTTCAACTTCCTGCTATGAGTCTCATATTGTACCGAAACTTTCCCTGCTCTAAGTGACTGCCTTAAGCTTATTCCGTTAATTCATAGAGCCAAATCCAATGTGTGCATTGCAAAATAAATTTTGGCACTCATAAAGAAATGATGCTCCACATCAAGAGAATGTATTCTCATGAAACCGTTTGAGAACTGGGACAAAAGTAAGGTAAAATAAATTTTAAAATACAGTTTTAGTAAGATATATTTGCTAATATTTTTTATTTTTCTGTTTTCAGGACATTTTTAGTAAGATATATTTGTTAATATATATATATATATATATTCGTTTCATTGAGTGCGGGATGAAGGGTAAGGCTGCTGGAAACAAAGAGGAGACTGCTGAGATTATGGGTAAGGCTGCTGGAATTGAGGGGAGGCTTCTGGAGTGGAGTGAATTTGGAGCTGATTTGAAATGGGAACCCACTTTTAGTAGTAAGTTAACTATATCGTCTTTGAGGGTTTGTGTATTGTTAACAGTGTTTTGAGTGTTCATATTTTTGTTTTGTTGAATGTGTATTTATTAGTTTGTTTTTTACTGGGTTACATTAATTAAAACAAAATTTGCTGATCTAATGTTAGTGCAAATCATCTATTTGGTGCAGATAATATAATCGGCTGATAAATAAGTCCCACTTTATAATCCTTAACAGATTTAAATTCAAGAACAACATTGGCTAATTTCCCTGATATCTAAGTGAAAATTAGAAGATACCAAGGGACAATAAATATTCAAAAAACTCATAAGCTAAGCAAAGGAGGAAGATAGAAGAGCAGACCATTTTTATCAGGGATTATGAGAGAGAACATAATTGCACCGAAGTTTGTAAATTTGAGAGAGAAATTTCCCCTTTTTTCATAGATGATATACACCAACTTGCTAGTAAACCACAACGCCAGTAGACTGAGGCGACAAAACAAAGTTAACTCAGACATTCTTGACTAGATCAAGTTATTTACACGGGATTCCATCAATGGGTGATAAATATATGGAAAAAAGAGATGAAATGCTGATTGGTAAATCTGAAAATAATCCTTATCCAGAATTTTAAAGACATTATATCTTTCTGCTACGATCGATTGACTTCACATAGGATTGGATTCAAGGGTACAACAGCAGCAGCATTTCATCTAGTCTAGGACTAGAAATCAGAATATTTACATCACATATAGTACAGTTCTTATCTAAATTTTACTTTACTTTCCTTCTGCTCAATTTACTATTTTTCTTCCAGAACTTCTTCATTCCCCAGTGTCTGTCAAAACGGAGTGCACTTTTTTAATGATCACTTTCAGCTTACGCCAGGTTGCTATTTAGTCATGCACTATCCCACTTCAAAATTTTCAGTTGTTTCTTTACTCTAAATTGAAGAAATTAGAACGTTTAATTTGTTATTAGACTGATGATCAAAAGCCTCTCGGTTAAGCGCATCAACTTGACATTTTGTCTGCAGCGGACTTGTCAGATACTCTTTTAGCCATGTCCTTCAACTGCCAAAGAATGGAACCACCAAATTAACTAATATTAGATGTACTCTTCAAACACAACCAAAAATCGACAATATGGTAAATAATAATCAAATACAAACCATGTCAAGATGTTTGATAAATAATTATCAATTCAAACTATCACTTCTATCTCCATGATATTGGTGAGAGTCAAGACAGAAAGACAATAGTAAGTGCATGTAAATATGCATTCTTATGGATAGCAATATGCATCACGTATACAGTTGAACATATCTTAAGTACAGTTTGAAAAAAATTAATAAATTCATGCCACAAATCAAAATTTAACCAATGATAATATCTCTCACCTGTGTAGTTAGAGATCGGATTACTTCCTGCGCAGATTTATTTTTTTCAGCTTCCTCTTTTGCAATGAGAGCTGTCTCTTTCAATTTCCTAGATGTCCTTTCAAGTTCTGCTTTCAGGAATTGGGAACTACAACTAAGATTGTCCAACTGCATGCCAAATTACCATTAGTCTCAAACTTCCTAGCGATAATGATAACCGAACAATAATTAAAGAGGCAAGCAAAACTTCCACATAAAATTCAAGAATGATCACTGTTGTTTGCCTTTTCCTTATACATAGAAAATTTAAAAGAATAATGAAGAAGAAGAAGATTTTTAAGAAAATGACTGGATATATGTAAACCAATGAAGTCGGATGGTGGCAGCAGTCTCCAATCAATTAGGAGACTGAGCTAATGCCGTATATAAAGCACTGTTCTAGATTATAGTCTTCAAAGGTCAACCATTAATATTATTGGATGCTGAAGATTTAATCTATGTGGGCTGAAGATTTAATCTATGTATCCACATGAAAAACAATTAAGGTTATCTACAAATTAAAATTTGCATCAGCGAGAGGAGAAGGTGAAACTATATTCCCTCTGCTCACAGTCTAGATGCTTGCTTCTACAGGTGCAGATGGAGAGGGGCAAGTAGTACCATGGTTCTATGCTTGTGAGGGCTGAGGCTATAAATACCAACAGAAAAGTCTTAGACAAACTATGTATTCAGAGATGAGCGAAAGAAATGCATAACACTCCTATGTAGTTATGCTTGGATTTACCTGAGATTTTAAAATTACTGTTTCTTGGTTGGGGATGCCATTTGTCCTTTTAGAGGCCTCAAATGTGACTTCTGGATTTGTAAGGCTAGTGAAAGCCGAACTCATTGTATTGGAGCATGCAGGACTTGACTTGCTCAAAATTGGGGATGGCAGTCGGGAAGCAACCCCTGAACCAGGAAGAGAAGTAGATATTTTGGCTGAATTCATCAAGGAAAAGCTTGATTCCCACTGGAAACTTCCATTTGAAGAGGGAGGGGTATTGTAACCGTTCCTGCTGAGCCTAGATTGTCCGTCTTGAACCTGTTTGAATGAATAAGAAGACTCAAGTATCAAAAATCGTCCAAGAGATCTAGAATTCACAATTTCTTTCTCAGTTACCTCATTACAGTTCTGATGTACACTTCCACTTAAATTCCTTGGGAACCCTGAAGTTGGTCCAGATTCTGAGGTCTTGTTCAATCTATCAAAACAATCATCACACACACGGTGAGGTTTGCCAACTTCTGGAGCCAAAGCAGTTTTCAGAGATTTCTTATCACTGCATACCCTACAAAAGGCTAGACCACAGTTGTAGCAGTGATGACGTTTTCTTCTGAAACTAAAGGGATTACGACAACTAGAACATATGGAATGGTCACCAATGGACACTGATTTCTGAAGACATATGGCAGCAGTAAAATTTGAGCCACAAACCACACTCTTTACTTGTTTGTCTTGCAAAGCTTCAACAAGTGTAGGAGTGTTTCTGTTTTCATTGTCTCCATGGCCTAACTGACCATTTGTTCCCTTTCCCCAAGTGAAAACCTCAGCTTTTGAACTTAGAACAGCAATATGAGAAGAACCACAGGCTATCTCTTCGATGTGACTGTTTCTGATGTTGTGTTCAATGCAAATGGGAAGCTTACCAATGCTTCCCGGACTCCCCAATTGTCCATGATCAGAACTCCCCATTGAATATACTCGTCCTGAGGCTGTTAAAGCAACAGTGATGCTGTGGCCACAGGCTACTTTACAGAAGCTTGTGTCAACTGGCAATGCTACGCAAGATGGAACTAGTCTAGGTGCTTCATCACCATGTCCAAGTTTTCCTTCAGCCCCATCCCCCCAGGTGAACAGTTCATTTGATGAAAGTACTTTGGCGCTAGAAGTTCCAGTAGTAACTTCAACAATTGCAGCAGTGTGCCAAACCCCACAAGAAGCCATTGTCGTTCTTAATCCTTTCAGCGTTTCTACTTCTCTAGGCAAACTGGTACTACTACGATCTCCATGGCCCAAGGCTCCAAAAGTTCCATCACCAAATGTAAACAACTTTCCTGCTAATGAAACAGCAGCTGTATGCCAAGGTCCACAGGAGACAGATGATACATGCAAGCCCTCCAGCTGTCCACTTACTTTTCTCGGGGTCCATCGGCTAATTCCACTTGCATGTCCAAGCAGACCAAGATTGTGAATACCATCACCCCATGTATAAAGATTCCCAGAAAGTGATACAGCACAGGTGTGAAATTCCCCACATGCCACTAAATGAACATTTGATCCACTGAGAGCATCAATGAGCTTTGGATAAGAAACATCAGTTTCCACTCCATGCCCAAGCCTGCCACCAGATCCATCACCCCAACTAAATATCTGCCCCTGTTTGGTGACTAACACAGCATGCTTACTCCCACAAGCAATATTTTGGGCATCAAGAACTACAGTTGATTCTAGGACCTTAGGCAAAAGTGCATCCCTCCTGGCAGCAGAAGAAATTCCAACCCTATGCTCACCACTACCCAAATGCCCGTTGCCCAGTCCTTCTCCCCAGACAAATAAAGAACCAAAATCTTCATGAGAAGATTCCTGGCTAGATGAACTCATAACACTAGATAAACTAATTCTAAATGAATCAGCTGCGGAGCTACAACTATTTGTATCACCAGAAGATACGCAGCCAAGGGACTTGGAAACTGACTCAGCTTGAGTATAAGACTTGGCAGCTGCTGTATAGGATAAAACCTCAGAGAAGGCTTTTCCCAATCTATTCTGTGGAGAATTCTCATAAGAAACCAGCACAGGTTGGGCATCTTCAGGTTCCTGGGACAAGTAAAACATGTGTGAAAAATTAATTCAAAGAAAGTAGCGGATAATACAATTTTAGTGAATATCTTGAAAGAAACCTTAGAGATTATATCATTGCTGACAGATGACACATGAGATGGAGAATTCTTTTGACTATGGCTACGTGGGCTATCAGATGATATGCTATCACTTCTTGCATCGCCTCTTGGTTTGCAATTGTTATTTGGTGAAATTAACCCTCTGAGGGCAGAAAACCAGAGCTCAGCTTCATCCTTGTCCTTGCATATCTGACCAAGGAGCCATGTCGTTAGAGATATTTATAATGTGTTAAGTAATACTAGGAAAAGAAGTAAGGTCAAATAACCGTAAGGCAAACTATAAATAGTTATATATATGGAATGGGATCGCTTGATTTAAATTGAGACACAAAGTTTTAAACATTGGACTCATAGTTGGAAATTTGTCACCATTTTAATGGCTCTCAATTCATTGTCCTTTACTAAAGCAGTTTGATGGTGTCAGCAGACAAGACAATGTTCGCACAAACGACAATCAATTCAATGTCTCTCATTATCCCATTCTTATATATATATATATTGCATATGTATATATGTAATCTTCAAATTGTATAAATTAAGCCGGGACAGGATGCACCAAAAATTAAAATGAAAGAAATAAAAACAATGCAAAGTGCGAATGATAAAGATGACAGCTATTGGTTATGTAAAATTCAAATACAACTCCCAAGGCCCCTGGGACCTTTCATTTTGAATTCAAGTAAATAGACTGGAAATTAGAAGCCATGATAAAGACAACACAAGTCTTTATTCTTTATTCATCATTCTTTGTCATCCAAACACACACGTAGAACCATAGAGTTGTTGACACACAAAAACTTACATTCCCAGTTCAAAGCCCTAACTGATGGAGTTTCAATAAAGCTTTGAAACCACCCAGCAACAGAGATACGACATTATTATTATACTTAATACTGGATTTTGCCTTTGGATGATTATGCAATACATTGTACAACATAGAGTTATTTCTGTTTTAGGATATGTTTGGGAATGAGGTGCTATGGCTTGGAACCCACAGCTGTCGTAGAATAGAGAAATGTTAAATTTTAGTTAAAAGATGAATGGGTCCTACTAAAAGTTGGTGGTACCTAACAAATATTGCAACTTTGCTTGCAATTAACTGTACCAAACATATCCTTGGACTTATGAAGAGACTAGGGAAGAAATACAGAAGCGAAAAACTGGTCTCAACTATTTGACACAAAAACTGGCACTTGCTTTGGGTTGAGGGTGGCCAATCGGGTAAAGAAGAGGGAGGGGGAGGGAACTGAAATGGAGGTGTAGAAACATAATGCGACATACAAAACTGGTGTCTCTTATACAAAAATACTGACTTTGCTTCAACACAAATTATAGAAGTAAAGGATTTGATGGTTCCAGGTCAACATATTTTCTTTATTCAGGAAAAACTTAAAAGGAAAAGGAAAAAAACACCGTAAGCAAGATAAAATTTACCATTCAAAATTTGAATAAAACCCAAGGACTCCTTTAAGCCTTAACAAGGACTAACACTCAACTGAACATGGATTATTAAAACTCCAAATGGGAATTGTATGTGAAAACATTCAGGTATAGCATCCAAGAAAATACTTTGCGACCAAAAGGAAGTGAAGCCAAGATACCCACCACATCCAAGGACCTGTTACTGTATATAAGAGAAAATGATTGATATTCCTTCTCAGGTTGAGGGTAGCGCTGAAATACTGCCTGCAAAATAACACAAAATATTATTTACTAGTTGCACCTGGTTTAAGCATTTAAAAGTGTTGGGCGTTTTCCCATGAGTATCTGTTGGCATCTGATGTATGATTTGTAGTTTTTGCCAGATAAGTGGCTCACAGTATTTTAAGTTGGAAATGCTCAGGTGTGATCATGACTTCCTAGATAATCATGTGGTCAAAGAGAAATATGGGTCCTCTTTTTAGGTCAATCAAATGGTCTCATTTCTAGAAAGATGTAGGCAGACAACTGAGGTGCTTTTAAAAAAATTAAATGGATAAACGGTATAAATGCTTAGGCAAGCCCACCAAGGTTTTGTAAGCAATCAATTCAATAAACTTATAGTTTTCATCACATAAGCGGTCCATTGTGATTTAGGTAGAAATGTTCAGGGGTGATCACAGTTTGGTTGAAGAAGATTTTGGGAATGAAATTATGGTCTGTTTGTACACTTTCAATTAAAAGGCTTTAGATCCTGCTTGATACAGGCAACAAACCAATATGCTTTTGAAGAAACTAACAAGTGGAGAAAAGGTATAAACTTCTAGGCAATTTCAAGAATGTTTATCGTGCAAACAGGACATAGTGAAACCATTCTGCGAATGTTTCAAGTTTGCAGCAACATTATGCTTTTGAGAGTGTTTCAAATTTGCAGAAACATTATGCCATCAAGAGATTAGCAAGGTTTGGCTAATAGAGCTAAAATCTACACATGAAGAACAAAATAATTGGCACTCTTCAACTCAGAATCATTACTACAACTTACATCCAAGGAGTATTGAAACCACCAAACAAGTTAACTACTAAATTTCTTTTAAAATGAGCATTCAAATAAAGTTTGAACTAGTGGAATACAACCTGCAAGAACCATAAATACACATGTAATGACCCCTCTGAGAATATTTTCAGAATAGATCATTAAGTCAAGAAAACTTGTTACATACTAGGTCCCCATTCTGAAATTCTTCATTTGTTAGTGAAACAACCAAAAATAAAGAAATTGTCTTTATTACATTAAGGCACAAACTTACTGTGCGCTGTCCTGGTATAATCCTTGAAACATGGCTTAATTTTAGTTTTTTTTCCTCTTTGTCAGCATACCACATCAACAATGTCTCGTCCTGAAAAATCGACAAAAGGACTTGAGTATATAGAAATGGAATATATGGAGAATACATGATGATTCTTGATCTATCACAGCTTATATTATAAACAACATACATATGTGTTCCCATTCCCATCATTTCTCCCAATCAACTATTCTAAAAAATATACATACGTTCCCCTGTGATCTTGTACCTTCTGGCATGAAACACAATTTAGAGCCCAAATACCTAACAATTTAGAATCACCTTTGACCATACAAGTTCTTTTGTGATTCCGTGATTCCTCTACCATAATACTATTAACTCAACAAAAGTAGATGGAAAATTCCCCTCTCTAGAATTGAGTTTTTGCCAAAACAACTGACTTAATAACTTTCCAATGGACAATCTTTTGAAATACAAAATGAGTTCTAAGTCAGCCACCGGTTATAAACAGAGAACAATAAATGTAATAATCAACTGGATCAAAAATAACATGATGCAAACACTATAATATCGTAATTGACATCTAAAATGTTTTATTGAACCACATTATCTACACAATTCAATGTGAGGAACAACCAGAAACTAAACAACTGAACTATTTTTAATTTCAAATATGAAAGGAATCGTACATTAGAAAGCCGGAATGGACAAAATTTAGGCTTTCCACGACGCCCATACTTTAGCAGATATGTCCCTTTCTTAAGGACTCTAATAGCCTGCGCAGATGAAAAGAGTATCTGTGTATATCAAAAATATGCAATATAAGCCAAACTTCCTTGAAGAATAACATACCCCATTTGGTACAAGGAAAATTATTAAAAAGATCCATATGGCAAGGAATAAATCTGAAAAAAGGCTTTTATTTCTGATAACAGTATTGTATTCATGAAAATGAGGAATAAGGCAAAAACTGATGAGGAAACCTTCTTAAACAAAATGAAGAAAACAAGTAAGTGCAATTCACAAGTTTAACCAGCCTTGTCTCATTTAACTGTAATGTTCATTGACTGTACTCTGATGGAAAACGGGCGAAATAGGATTTCGAACTATATATGAGATTTTCGATAACTGGTCCTTTAACTGTCAGAATTTGCTTTTGCTCTTAAAAGTTGTATTATAAGAATTAAGTGAAATAACTAAAATGTTTAAGGTTACAAACTTTTCTTTAATAATTAAATAAGTATCATTCAAGAGAACATACTACCTGCCCAGTGTCCCTCTCGGCAAGAATATTCTGCTGAACACAAGCCATGCGGGTTGCAATATCAAGTCCAGCCAGACAAAAGAACACCGTCCATTCAAACAAAACTGGACTTCCAGAAGACAACAAACTGGTGCGAAGATTCTCCCCATATAAATCTTCTCCACAATTCCACAACCAGAAGTTGAAGTATCAAATTCATCTAATCAATTATGAAAACCTGTTTGAAAGTATCCTTGCTCGCAAACATCCTTCCATACCAAAGCTCAACGCTTCAATCTTGAAATTCCTCTAATTCACCCAAAATTGTAAATAAGCAGAATCTATACGATTATGCACTAATAAGTAACAAAACAACAATTAGTTACCAGCATAGCATTAAAAGATACAAAATATTTTCAACTGAATTAAAGAATTTATGCTCTCAAAAAGCTTGGCAGCTTCTAAAGCCCAAAGGTTCTTATTATCATCTAATCTCTTCAATTATTCACATAAAAAATTCCAACCTTGGAACAACACATCTGATTGGAATAATAAATCAACTGAAATTAATCAAAGCATCCTACATTACGCTTTTGTTTCCACCAAATAGTAGAATGTGGTTTTGCAATATTCTTTTTTTTCCTCGTTCATCAATTTTCTCGGTAAGCAAACAGAAAATCGTAGAAACCAATCAGGGCCTCCTGAAACCAGAAATAAAGGAAACAACGCAATGAGATTATAGTTACCTAAATTCTGATTGCCACCGATTAATCTGCAATTAGGTGGCGATTTTCGAGAATCAGAGGTGGATTTGGTTACAAGATGAAATATGAGAAACCGATCAACGGAGGTTTAACAAAAGAGATTTGATTTAATCCTCAGAAGATTAGAGCTTGTATAAAGTGAAATCATAATGTTAAATTGCATGGTTTCTCAAAAATATCGCGCTCTTCTCTACCCTTTTTTCCTTTTTTTTTTTTGGTTGTTGTCAACGGAGATTCAAGATTACGATCCCTTTCAGCCACGTCAGCAACTGGTACCGTATTCTGTATCCTTCATATATTGAAATGGCAATTTTTGTTCTTGAACATTAGTTCTTTTTGTCATTTATTATTAGATATTTTTAGATACTCCCCTGAGGTTTATAAAAATAATAAGTAAAGAAAAAATTTGCGAAACTTTATATAAACCTCCTTGATTACAGCATTTTTATTCATATAATTATTATTTATTTTGTGAGCTAATAATTTTAATAAATAATATGTTGCGATATGTGAAATAACTTTATTTAATTTTTTATTAAAATTATTAGCTTATAAAAAATAATAACAAAAATTTAAAAATTTAAAAAAATATTAAGTACTTTCTAAAAAAATATTTTATATATTGAATAAAAATAGTTTTTTAGTTTTTCTAAAATAGACAAAATCTTTTTTAAGTTACTTTTGTTGGTAATTAAAATTATTTTTGATTACTCTGATAATTTTTGTATATTTTGAAGATGATAAAAAATAAGTACTTTTACCAGTGTTACAAAAAATTATTCCTATTTAATATACAAAATAAATAATGTTATTTAAAAAATATATAAAAATAAATTATTTTATTGTAATATTTTTTATTAGAATAATTCATTTATTAAAATTATTAACTCACAAAGTTGACAATAATCATATGAATGAAAGTAAATTAAGAAATAATGTTATTTTAGATATTTTAATATTTTTAATTGATCAACTAACAATCAAATGGATGAAAATATTATAATAAAAGAGGTTTGTCTAAATTTTCACAAACTTTTTCTCTACCGTGAAGAAGTTTTCGAAAGAATAATACGAAACATCCCAAATTTTAGATTACAAATTTAATCTCAAATGTTATAATATTTATTCATTACTTAGTTAAAAAATGTAGTAAATAAATTTTAAAAATCATATTTTTTTTAATTATATAATACATGAATATCATGTCACTTAACACATTATTTAGGATAAATTTAAAAATTGAAATTTGAAATGCGTAACATTACTCTTTTTGAAAATGTCCCTATTTATTATATTTTTTATGATCATTATGAATTTGTTTTTGCTAAATAAAATTAATGCAATTACTAATTAAGATCCTTTAATCTATTATTATGCTTTTAAGGTACAATTATTTTGTTGGCTAATGTTACATTTGACAATTGCGTGTTTAACTTTTGTTTCAAGAGTTATGCAACACTTTTAGTATTATAAGGACTGATTTGACATGCGGAATTGAATAGGATAAGTTAAAATAATTTAAGATAAAATAAAATAAAATAGGATTAAATTTAATATCGTATTATTTTTTGTACGGGTTGAAATTGGATTAAAATTATTAACACACACACATTACTAGACATTTCCATAAATTCATTTAAGAAGTGTTAAAAAAATAAAAAATAAAAAAAAATAAAATGCATAAGCGACGAGAATACAAAACATTTTTTATTTAGCACTTCTAAATTTACTTTTAAGTAATTTTTTTATAATTTTATAAATACAAAAAACTTTTTACAAAAACTCTACATCAAATTTATTTTGATGTACCAATACTCTCATTTATCGAACAACTTTTACGTAACAACTCACAAGATGCGGAGTTTTGTTTTGATTACATTTTCTTGGGTGGATTGATAGCTTGATTATCCATTACACATTCTTATTTACTATTTTTTATGCTCTGTCCTAAAACCACAATGCACTTCCCTTGTATAAGTCATTGTTTTATAGCATCATAGACGACCGCGGGTAAATTTGTGATGGTAATGAAACAAGAAACTCGAGCCAATAATGAGGTGAAACTGTTTGAATTTTTGTGACGAAGAAGAAACTTGGTCCCGGTTCATTCATTAAGCTGGACACAGGAGCTTCGGAATAAGATTCATTGTACAGACTTCATACTCAAAGCATGTCACCTCATCCGCTGAATTGTGCTTGTAGCCCGAAACATCATATCGAAGAGCGACGAGCTGAACAACTAGATAATAAAGGGCGACTTTTAAATCCATCGTCTATCAAAAGAACATTTTGTGAAAAACACAAAACATAATAATTACAACTGCATTCAGTTCTCTCACAACCTCTCCCATCTCTGAAATATATAAAACCTATGGGCAATCAGAACAAAAGGAGATCCTATAACAGTGAGCATGTTTTTCCCATTTCGCTCAAGCAAGCAACTAGACTACAGTTCACACAATGAGAGATACGAAACTCAATAACCATCGTCACAATTATAGATTAGGTAGTCATTACTCCTCTTTGACTTGCCTGCGGAACAAGAGAAAACATAGTCAGCAAGCCCGAAAGGGCATTATTTTTGAAGCAAATTTTTATCATATACATCACAAATGATAAAATATAATTTCATTAGGATTAGCTATTGCTGTCAAGTAGAGATAACCGCATTTCCCAACTCACAGAATAATTTTTTATTAGAAATAAAGCAGTTAGGATGTATGTATGGAAAACAATAAAGGAAGAAGCAATACTCTATGAATGACCTTCTCAAAAGCCTGTCCCTTTCTCTTCCATGTATTTCTCTGCAGCAGTTAGAATATCATCTCGCTTACTGACAACATCATTCTTTCTTGGGACATACCAGATGTTAATAGTCTGAGGATTGATAAAGAAAGGTCTCATGTAATGCTCATAAACATAGGCGGCACCACTGAAATATGGGATGACTAGCCAGCAGGTAAAAATCAGCTTTGCATATGACCAGATTGGAATCCTGCCACAAAAAGTTAGATTAGACTGTATATCTGCTTCATGCATATAAGCAGAATATAGGGGTTAATGCACTACAATTGTTAACCTTGAGATCACAAAGAATCCCCCCACAAATAAAGTTTACTGGCCATAATATAGCAACTCAAACCTACTAGACTTCAGATATTTGAGACTATGGGCTTACAGCAACAATGGTTGGCCTTCCACATCAAAGAAAGCAAGGCGTTCTTTAGAATGACCAAAAACAAGAAGAATGAGATCATTAGGTGAAAGTACTGAAAACTAAATGCACATGGATTTGTGGATAGCTCCATTTATTTTCCTGTTAACTACTCTGCGATCATAATACAATAGAAATCGCCGATCCATATGGCAAAGGTGCTTCTTTTAATGAAAACAAACATTGACACACAGAGTGAATGGACTCCAACGCATGTATTCAGAAATATATACCTTGATAATGATAGAGATGTTGCATTTCAAAAAAAAAAAAAAAAGGCCTTTGAGATTATATGATGTGTTCATTGTGTGGGCTCAATAACCAACTTCTCATAACTTAGTAAAATAATAGCAATGGATTTGTGTACAGTGTACCAATATACTTGAAACATTTTCTTTGTGATTGTGGACATGTGAATTTTGGAATGCTATCGTATGATCACTAGAAAAGAAGAAAATCCAAACTGAAGATAAACTACACCTCCAACTATGAATGGGAGTAATCACAACGGCAGATTTACAAAGTGTAAAGAAATTTACCATTCAATGACTTTGGCAAAGGTGAGCTCAATGAGAGTAATCATAGAATAGAGAATCCAGTAAGTAAGCCATTGCCGATCATCAGCTGGAGACCTGGTTTCAATTGCCCTGACAGAGGCATACCTATGAAAAGTACCCAAACCAAAAACCATCGTTTTAATGTAGTCTCAAGCTCGAACAAGCCAAATCAAAGATTACAATTAACCATTTTACAGGAAATTGTAAACTCAACAAGGTATAATTAATTTAAGCAGGAAAGCTCGAAAAAGGGGGACAAATTTTTGAAACTGCAACTTGAATACTACAATTTCACTTAAATGAAAGGATAAAAAAGTAGAAACACACTTACAGAGGGTAAACAAGGCTAACCATAGGCCTGCGAATCAAACCCAGAACTTAAATCAGAAAATAATTATAAAAAGCCATAGCATTGACCAAATGAAAGTGAGCATACAGTTTTAAAAAGTCTATCAAGAAAATGGCTCCGTTTGTCCTAGACCCAATCAGTTCAAATAAAGTCTGCCCTGTGCGCAAAAATTTCAACTTTGAGGTCAAGCCAACTCCAATGGCCGCACATTAAGGTTAAAAATATCGTCTTTTATAATATTCACTCAATACTTTTGTTTATTCAAGCAATTTAGTGAAGCGAGCACAAGAAAAATATATAAGGAAAGAACATCAATTATACTCAGCAATTTCTGTTCACAGTTACAAAGAAAACACAGTCTTGTTGTTAAAACTGTATGAGATTATGTTTACGGGGATTGTTGAACCAAATCGGTACGATAAGTAAACTTGAGGAAGAAAAATATACATACCCAGCAAGAACATCAAAGTTCTTAAATACAACCTTCAAGAAGCTTCCAGCCCCAGATCCCATCTCCACCGTTTCCTCGTCGTTCTTCTTGTTCTGATCTCTAAATAAGTGGCTAAGCTCAGGACTGTTGGTTTTTCAGCCAGGGAGTGTGTTTTAAAAACGAGGAGAACAAGGAGTGCAAGTGCTTCTAAAAGCTTGGTAAAGAAAACGCGGAAGGAGGTAAAAGCAGGATGAGTAGTCAGTGCTTCTCTGAGATTTTCGATCTAAGTGGAGATGAAATCTGATTCGTCAAAGGTTTGCAACCCAACTACAAAAGCCAAGGACTTTTGTTTTGAATATTCACTGCACCACAGGACCAGTAAGGGTGCAGTTGTTGTCGCTGTGATTGTACTAATGACGCAGCTAATATTTCCCTGAAGTGATTTTGGTTCAACAAATTATATGGTTATATATAAGGTAGACCCTTTTATTTAAGTTTCATATTGGATTATAATACTCTAGCAGGTTCCAGATTGAAATAATGTTGTTAAGCAACATTTTACTAATCCTTATTTTTAATTCCCAGGTCCTGGAACAACTAGGATGACAGGACAGCAACCAATCGTTGTTTTATATTCAACTGATCATGTTACAAATATCATCGTGCAGTAATTATAAGGCTTCGTTTACATTCGCTCTTATCTAATTATTATTAAAGTTGAAAGACAAATATCCCTATTGATTAATTAAATAACAGATATTTCATTATTTATCTTTTATAATAAATTTTTTTTGATATTTATAAATAGTGTCAAATACTCCTGTACTATTATTGCCTCATTTTATAATAACATTACTATTATGACTTTAGTTTTGTGATTTCCTCAAGAAACCCATCAAAACTCCTGAAAATAATCACCAAACACCAGCAAATCAACCCCAAATACCAATCAAATCTCCAGCTAGCAAACCTTCACCAAAACATTCAAGAAACACAACAAAATGCACTTCTAAAATCCAGGCAAAATCAACACCAAACACCGCCAAAACTCCAGCTTTGTTACTTCTGTTTTCTCGGTCAAAACTGAACAAACCCCACAACGCATAGACTCTTGAATCTTCTTACACTGAATCCAGTCATACTGCAGACATGAGATAACCCACATACCCTCCTTCCGCGCAACATCTTCATTCTCCACTCCGGCCACCACAAAGAAAACCCAAAAAATATTGAATTATATAGTGTAAACATTCACTCAAAACTCAACAACACCACACTCAAAGCAAAAACCAATTTATCAATTCTCAGTCAAAGAGTGTATCATCCTTAATCATCATGTTGTTTGAAGAATGTTCAAATGAATTGGAATCAAAATTAAAACCAATTGTTATACGAGAAGTCTGGGCGTCGAACTTAGAATCTGAATTCTAATTCATCAGCCAAACCGCCGTATCCTTTCACTCACCAGAATCAGCCTCCACCAATCGCATCTGTAGCCCAGGAGCCTGCGATATTTGATATTTTTCTTCCCCTTTCCTGCAATTTTCTGAGAAACAAACAGAAATCAAAATATAATTACCTCAGAAATCTGAAGAACGACATCGTCTCTCCTAAAAAAATTGCCTAGAAAACGAGGATCCAGATCAAGAGCATCGATTTGGAAGAACTCAGGGCATGACCGTGATTTTCTAAATGAATGGCCTCAGATGGTGACTGAATGAAACGAGTTTCTTCCAGATTGAAACTCATTCGATGTTTTGAAATCACATTACTTGCCTCGATCTTTGTAAGTGGGGATAGAGGTGACAAACCAATAGTGCTGGGCCACAAAAATAAGGCTCTTGCGGGGTTAATGTCCTGGGCCGATTTAGGCACAAACAGTAATAGTGTTAGGTCGGGCTGGGTCGGGAGCTGGCTAAGTCGCGGGCTAAAAATTATTTTTTTAATAATAATAATTTTTAAATTACTATTTTAATAACTTGAGATTTAAAAATTATAAGTTAAATAATTAATTTAAATTATCTAAAATTGATAAAATTAATTAATAATTTATTATATTCAAAGTAACAATATACAAAATAGAGTAAGTTAAAAATAATTATGTTTTTAATAAATTATAAATTTATTAAATTCAAATTTAAAAATATGAATGATAATTAAAAATAATATATTTTTAACTTACAAATTATAACTATAAATAATTAAAATTTAATTTGTTGACAAATAAATAAATTATCAAAACTAATTATAATTTTCATTTTATAGATATAATGTAATTGCTTAATTTAGTATTAAAATTAATAGTCATATTGACTATTGCTTGAAATTTATTATATATAAAATCATTAAAATATAGTATATAATTATCAATTATACTTAATTGTAAATAAAATAATGCAAAAACATTAATATGTATAGTTATTTGTGAAAATTCACAAAAATTTATTAAATAACTCAAATAATTATCAATAATTGAACGGTAAATTAATTTTATTAGTAATTTATATAAATACTATTTTATTATTTTTATTAATTAAAAATAAAATGTAGTAATTTAATATTATATTTAAAATTTTGTTCTTCATCATAAGTCAATAACTAATTATATTTTAATTATAACTTAATCAAGTATTTTAATTTTTAAATATTCATATTGGTAATTAGTTGATTAACATATAAAATTAAAAATACATATAATATATTATGTATTAATATAATTTTTTCATAAAATGCACTAATTAAATTGATAAGGCAAATTTTATTTGTTATTTAATTGCATTGGATAAAAAATTAATTTAATCTAAATTTTAATTTAAATTTATATTTTGTTGTAAACGTAAATATACATTATTTTTAATTTATTGTTATTAGAAATTAAATTTGTTGATATTGATTAAAAGTTTAAGAAGAATATAATTTACATTCATATAATCTTAGAAAGAAAAATAAATAATTAAAATTTTTATTTTAAAAAAAATAAAAAGATAAAAAATAATACACACACACCAAATGAGTCAGGCGAGGACAAGTTGTGAAAACGAAGCTCATAGGTCGAACTTGCCACAGGGCATGTCAAGCTTGTTCTTGTAGGCTTACCCATCATATAATAAAAGCATTTATAGTAAAAGGTATATATACTTTTAATAGAACATTTCATGATTCATGCACTTTGTTGATGTGAAATTTAGTAGTACCACCAACCTTCACACCGATTGGCGACATGGAAGAGAATCTTGTTTCTTGTTTAACTTTTTAAATTATTACAGTTTGCCTCTCTCATGTGTGCTCCATTGATCACTGATAATTAGAATCAAACCAAATATTTAATTTTTGTGAGTATATTATGAGTACCAATTAAGCTATTAGCTTAAACGATACTCATTTTGTAACCATAAAGGATATATTCAAGGTGAAAGATCTTAAGGATTAAATTCTAGCTTCAATACAGGGGAGGCAACCTATTAATAAGTCAAAAAATTTTTGTGTTTGGTGTCTCATATAGCTCACTTAGATGATATAGCAAATACTTTTCAAAGACTTATTGAGTCCATAAGTATTAGTGTCATTCCATTCTCCCCATAGTTTCAACGAGTAGGGATTAAGAATTGCACATGAACACACTTATACATATCCATCATAAGTATTTCGGTATAAATTCATATTGCAAATTACAATGCATAAGGATTCAATTGACAGATATGCAAACAAATTATTAGATTAGATTTTGAAAGTAGATGATCATGCAAAAAATAACGTTGTGCTAGTAGTTAAGAAAAAATGAAGATTTTTTTCTTTAATTTATTATTTTTAAAATAAGAGTATTACATATTTTAGTTTAAATTTTTGATTATATTTTTAAATTTAAATTCAAGGCCTAAATTACAAATTTAAAATGATTAAAACAGTTCCAAACAGTTTAAATTAAATTAATTTGTAATATGTTATTAAATTAAATTAAATTATTTTAAATACAAATCACTATATTTAAATCGACTTAAAATTTAAATTTAAATCAATCCAAAATACAAATACCCACTTCTAACTTTTTTGCCGCCGTAATAAAATCTAACCATCAATTTTGTCTCTCAACTTAACTATTTTATCATAAACACCTTCTCACACAAACAAAGGTCAAACGAAGGAAAAACAAATCTCATTACAAAATTCTTAACAAATTAACATAAATCTTTTCTCCCGTCTCGTCCTTTTACAGAGTTAAAATAAATAATTAATAATAGTTGTCTCACAAAATTAAAAACCCTACATACTAAAAGAATTTGTCCCAAACAAACTTCTCCGCCGTCCATTTTCTTCCCTTTTCTTTATTGCTTTATTAAATTCAAAATAAATATAAATAATTATTCAAATAAAAATTTGAAATTCGAAAAAAAAGAAAGAGGGTGAGAAAAATGTAAAGATTATATGATTGCAGATCTTGAAGACGAATCCGCGACGACAATTGCTAATTGAATTATATCAGTTTGACAACGGTGTCAGGCCACAGAAAAGAGAGAAATGGTTGAAAAAATAAATAGAATTTTTAATTTTAATTCCTATTTGTAAGAAAGTTGACTTGGGATGGGTCTGATTTGGTTTTTGGTTTCAGTCGAGGGTGGTTTCGAATTTTGTTCAAAATTGCTATAGAATGTCGATTCTACACTCTAATAGTCTAACGGCAATTAACAGATTATAAAGCAAAGATGAATTTGGAAAAATTGACCAAACTTTATCCTGAATCTAAAAAAGTCATTACCTCGGGCGAATACCATAATATTCCCATTATTAATTAAGTATTTATCCATTACTGTTCTCACTGTCCTACTTAAAACTTCAATAATCACCTAAATAATCTTAGCTACACTTAGATAATCAAGTCAGCATTTCCATTTCATTCAACCGATACGCAATGTCGTATGTTCCCCCGCATACAGAAACAATGCCAGGCCACTGAAGAGTCCTACTTCATCTAAAAAATTGAATTGCCTGTAGAATGCGATCGTGTGACATTTACATCAACTGTTTCAGTGGCCAGCCCTAAAATATACTTTTACTTGTATGTTGTCCAGGTCCCAGACTCGTTAGTTGTATTACAAATCATAGTCAACCAATGCCTAACATGGAAATCAAGGAATACACTTCCAAAACAAACTACCATCATCCACCGGGCACTATACAAACTCTACCAATTAACTAAACAAAGGAACCCCAGAGATACAAGGCTAACCTTATACATTTCCAGGGCATTGCTCCCTAGTACTGGAAATGCTCTCCCCAAGAAGCTGGGAAGGCCATGAATCTGCTGGGTTGGGATACCTAGCATGTGGTTTGCTTATATTGGAGGCAGGTTTAGATACAAATTGAGCAGCATCTAAGGTTGAAAAAGCTTGGAGATCAGAGCGGATGGGGACAACGAGAACAGTGGGCACTTGTGGCACGGTTGGTTCTACTGCAGGCAATCCATAACTATCTCCTGGAAAATGTGAGGTAAGTTCTGGTTGCTGAAATTCAAGAGGTACATTCAAGTCGGGTTTAGATTGTGCCACCCTCGCTCCTAATTCACTTCGCAGAATTTCAATTTGAGATTCTAGAGATGAGTTTTCCTCACCCAGTTCATTCTTCTCAATCATTACCTGTCCAACATTTCAAGCATTTTAGTGTGGTTGAAAAGAATGCCGCAACAATAGAATAAAGGAAGGAAAGAATGGAAGCAGAACCAAATCACATAAAACCAACAGACGTAAAATACTATAGTGTATTTAAAATGTAGAACTCCCAGTATTGCAGCATATGTGGGGAAGACTATTTGGTAAAGCAGTAGCAAATAGTACAGGGGCCATACATAGTGGGACTCTGACAAGAGCGAGGCATTCTCCTTCTTGAGTGATTCAATCTGACTAAACAAGTCCTTCAACAGCCGAGTTGCTTCATTCAATACAGTTGCCTTCCCATTGTTTGGCTGTGCTAGTTCTGTACAAGGAAAGTCCTTAAGTGAGATATAATCTGTCACCATCTCAGAAAAAGAGAAGTCTATAAAATCAATAACAAGGTCTGCATGAGAAAGATACTGGTTGGACTATGGACGATTTTGTTGATAGGGTACAGAGTAGGATGGCAGAGAAGCTGATTTAAAGGGTTCAAAGTTACCAAGAGCATCGGCCAGATCAAGAAAGAGCTCGTTCAAATGCTCTCGCTTCAGTTTCTCCCTCTCAGCCTTGTGAATTCTTTTAGGAACTCTGTTTTGATACTTTTTGGTTGGACAAGGCCTGCACCACACAGAATATTCAGATGTCCAATTGAAAATAATATTTGGCATACAATTACAAAACTTGTGTGAGGCTGCTTTGGTAAAAGCTTAACAAATACTCTCTAACATGCTTATTGCTTAAAAGCCTAAACTGGACACTGCTAGAAAGTTAGAAAGTAATAACATCAATATTTCATTTAAATTTCAATCTTTTGCACCTATGTGCCTTCTGCTGGTGCCATAAACTTGCTTTCATTGCTTTGCCTTTGTTAAATTCTATATATGGTATCTCACAAAAGTAATATGAGACTTAGCAAAGCGAAATTGGAAAACAGCTAGTATCTTACAAAAGCAGTAAAATTGGAAAGTAACTCTATCTTAAGCTTTCTGTCACAACTTTCAGTTATGAGCTCTCACCAAAAGTCATGGAAGGTTCATTTACATTTACTCAAGAACATCACACATATTGCTACATCAGCATATAATAATTCACAGCCCAAACACTAAGATGCTATCCACGGTTACAAGATACAAAGCACTATCGAACTATTAAAATTAAGATCTTCAGTCACTAACCTGTCTACAGATGCATTGACCGTTACATTGGCCTGGTCAACCGAGGAAGCAGGAGGATCAGAACCCATGTCTATCTCAAATGGCCGAAACTCCGGTGCCAAATCCTGTGAAATAACAAAAAAAAAAAATGTTCAACCAATTCTACGAATGAGCCACTAATCGAAATTCATTCAAGAAAAGGCAGACGAAACAAAAACAATTATCACGTTTTGCGATTCAGCATATCAAAACTAGATTGGTTTATGATTTGCAGTACTTTACCCAATCCATGGTATTCTTTCCAGAAGAGAAAAAATCTACGTGTACAAAACTGTACATAGCATCAAGTTTTCTTATTGGAAAGAAAGAAATTATGAAGCTCAACTATCTAGCTACCTCCAAACTGAAACAGTACATTCAGTATCCATCATCTAAAATTTAATTCGCAATCAAAACAAAAGTAAAAACGAAGAACTTGTCGAATTAAAACCTTGGGCAAGACTTGGTTGATCTTGATTTTGTTTTTAACAAACAAAATCAAAAGGATTTGATTCAGTTTTCATTTTCCAACACTTTTCATCATTTTCTTGGGAAACCATCCTACATAATCTGAAACTAAGACAAATAAAATCACATATCAAAACCCTAGATCACAAAATCCTAGTAATAAATGTAACAAAACAAAAAAAAAACTAAAAATATGTTTCAGATGAAAGCTGAAAAGAATGTTTTTTCATCCTTTGAGAATAACCACCTTGAAGCACAAAGAGTATTCGGAGACTGAATGCGAAAAAACGAAGGAATTTAGAATGAAATTATAAAAATCGACAGGAAGACTTTGTATAGTTGAAAGGTGTCGAGCGTGTGGAGTGGCGGGAGAATAAAGTACACAGGATGGAGCGTGTCAACCACCTGCCACTTGGCTCATTGAGCCAGGATACGTGAGTTCGACACGTGCGTTTATTTTATTTTTAACTTTTTTCTCCTCCCAATTGCCGCTTGCCCATTCGCTTCTCCCCTTTGTGCTTGACACGTCAACCATATTGCATTGGACTGCGCTAATTTTACCTACCTTCTACGAAAATTGACGTCACTGGCAACTTATTTATTTTTTTTTTTTATGACGAAAAATTTTTTATATTTAATCATCACTGTAACGAAATCACTGTAACGACTGATTATATACAAGCTAAACACTCATTTTTTTTAAATACGTATTCGCAGATCACATGACACCTGTCCTGAATCAATTAAGATTATAAACAAGAATCATACTATAGTGATACTAATTACAAAATAAAATTCCGACTATACTAAACTCTTAAATCTAAATATATTCTAAAAAATTTGAATTTAAAATTAACACAAATACCCCTTAAAATAAAACTACTCAACTATACCCAATTAATGACACTGGCCAACTTATTGTTCTTTTGAAATTAAGTAATCGTATTTAAAATCAATTTTCAGATTTAATCAATAACATAATAATTAAATAAATTTATTCTTAAAAATTTTTTCACACTGATTTTGAAAAAAATAATTAATATTAATTTTAAAAATATAATTTATATTTATCTTAAGAGTGTAATTTAAAGTAAAAATTTAATTAAATTTAAAAATATTAATTTATTTTTAATAGTTCACTTTTTATGAATAATTTTTTAAAAATTTATTTATTTATAATTAATTTATTATTTTTTATATTTAAATTATTATATAATATTTAAATTTTCATGTCCGTGACAATCAACTAATTAATGCTGCCTAGAATAAATTTAAAAGTGTTAAAAAGTGTAAGAATTAAATTTAAAGAAGGTGAAAGAAAAAAAGTGTAAAAATAAAGAAATTAAAATTTTGTAATTGTTTTATATATATATACATATATAAAAATGTAAAATTAAATTTATTTAAATATTATATCTTTAATTAAATTTAAAAAAAGTGAAATAAAGGGTTAAAAGAATGATCAATTACGTCAATTTCCCTGCCTTCCACTGTGCGCTCAGAGAGAAAGTGTCACGTGTTTTACATTAAAGCGCGACAAGCTTGAGGCGTCCATGGAAGGCGAATGCTGACATGCATACATACAGGCAAGCGTTTTCAAAGAATTAAATGACAATTACTATTGAATTCAATATTTCATCCTAAAAATAGATAGGGAGAACTTTAAAAGGAAAAAAAAAAAACTCAGGAAAAACATACAAACTACAAAATTTAAACGACTGTAGAAAACTGAGGGTGCGATCGAATTCAAGAACTGTGCAGTATAAGACGATACATTGTTGATTTTCTGGATTCTGATGGAGATTTTTTTTCCGCGATATTTGGAATTTCAGTCTCTTCAGCATCCGAGTGGAAACTTGCGAACCTTCATTCTTCCGTCCAAGGCGAGGGCCAAGACATCGTATTCTTCCACATACCACAGCTCAGACACCACTGCCTATATTCACAATGTAAAATGCTATCATGTTGAATTATAATGTTCATGCTCGATGTATAAAACATGGGGATATATATATATATATATATAATGTTCTAGTTTAAGTTTCATCTTAGACTATATATATATATATATATATAATGTTCTAGTTTAAGTTTCATCTTAGACTATATTTTTTTTCTTCTTTTTTTTTTTTTTTATTCAAAAGCTTTGTCATCTAAAGATTTCATCCACATCTTTTCTTAATCTATCTCTAGGCGCACGTAAAACTGTCAGGATTTGGAGAAAAGCTGGGATGATAGAATCTTTTGTCACACTAACTGGCAGATGTCATTCCATTTTATTGCAAATTTTGCAAAGTATGTACAAATAACTACTTACCTTAAATCCATGGATTTTATTGTTTAGACGGTCAACTAGCTCGTGGAAGAACCGGAGTTGATCTGAAGTATTACCAAGCTCCTGCATATGACACAGTAGAATTGACAAGCAGACAACCTTAGTACACGTAAAAGGATAAAATATTTTGCTATCCATGTAATTTATAATGACCCTAATCATCTTTGCTGTTTCCAATTGCTAGTTTACAAAAATTTTCAATGTCAATCAGAGAGGCCTATTGGTTACTACTGAATGTTACAAACTGAAGAATGCTATAATAGTACTACCATAGCTGAAGTTGTAGGGTGACCCAGAAGCCTTGCAAATGATGTGTGAAGAATAGCAGGATCATACTGCCGCAGAAACCAGAGTAATTAGAGCCTTGAACAAAGCAGTTTTACAGGCAGCAATAGCAAAACGCAAACTCATAATTTCCAAAGCAATGTTCATCTAAAGGCCAGAAAATTAACCAGTTGTAGCCAATAACATTTTGTATGGCACAAAATAAGACCAAAATTGCAACAGATAAAGTGATCATCACTTTAATCCTAAGCCAAGATGCTCAACCATCATTTAGGCCCATGTTTAGGTATTGCTCACTAGATTAAGGCTCCATTTGGTGGTACCATGTAGCAACTCTCAAGCCACAGCTACTATGAAACAAAATCACCAACTATCAAGTAAAAGTGTCTGAGTGTGTGATGCATACAAGGTACCATGAAAAAGTAGGTGTTTACAAACACTTTAGCTGTTGTGCTTTCAAAGTAAAATAGTTCCAAACAGAGCCCAAGTAAAAGTAACCTAAATAATTAAATAAATGTCAAGAAAACTAAAGAGATAATATTATGCTCTCATCAATGTTGAAATGCAAAATCAATGACAGCAACTTAGGGCAAACTCACAGACAGAGAACAAAAGTTAATACTTGAACCCAGCTATGGCTTTACCATTCGGGTTACCTGATAAGTCAACAGTACAGCATTTCTCACTACTTCAAAGCAAGAAATATATAAACAGATAAGATATAGCATGATTCTCACCAGCTGCTTTTCAGGTGCATGTGGGAGTGCATCTTTAAGTTTAGCACGAATGATTATAGGATCAGTTCCAGATATCACCTACACAAAAATAAATCACTAACGAGAATTGATGATTCAACATTTCAAATGATAGTTCCTCGTAAAATATTGCATAAATGCTGCTAAAAGATTTGAAGTCCAATAGATGTCTCGTTCGCACAGAAAGGTCTCACTACTCATCTTCCAACCGAATAGGTAGCAAATATGATAGTGATATACATCCCTTAATATTAAAATTATGGTACCAACATGATATCACAAATGCAAGTAAAGTAGTTCAAGACGTATTATGAGTGTAAATCATACACAGAGCTTTGGTTGAGAACAGCTTCTCGTTCCCAAGTCAACAGTAAAAGTTCAAAACACATGGCCAACCTTTAATTGCCTTCCCAGTTCATAGTGCAGCATACAGGATGCAGAATTGCACAATGACATCCAAAGATATGTAATCTTCAAAACGCATATTAGAATACATGTTTTATATTCATACATGGGGGAGAGAGAGAAGGGAGCAGAACATGACTTATATAGAGTAACCTGCCAGCAACCCATAAGAACGCCAGTTGAAGTTAAAACCACCCTATCTAGGACAATTTTGACAGGGCAGAGACCCTCTGCCACAGCTCTGACAGCAGTTGCTTCAGCTTCAATCTGAAAAAACAGAAAAGAGACCGAAGTTTAGATCAAAAGCCTAATAAGAAAATGAAGTCTTAAAGAGACATCTAAATTAGGTCAAACAGGTGATGTACCTCGTTTTCACCAGCAGGAACTGGTGAAAGATGATGCGAGGCATGAAACATGCTGAAATGGTACAAACTAGAATTCTGAAACCAGATAGCTAACAAAGGTATACGTAAGCAAACCACAAATGAGGAAATGAACCAGAAAATTTCAATTTCTCGTACACGCAAAGAGCAAAACAACAATTGAAACAGAATCTTAACACGCAATGATCATACTGACTCACAAACTGTGCAGAAACAATAACAATTTGAACAGGTAGTATCTAAAACTGCTTACCTTTGTCAAAATGTGGATTGAATATGCATTTTACAGCATCTCTGCAGAAAAAGAAAAGCGTGGTTCTATAATATAAGCATCAAATTTTCACAACAGACAGAAAATATATAGAATAAATTTAAAAATCATTTCAAAGACACTCAGATGAAAAAATAAAGGATGCATTCTTTTCTTTTTCAAAAATATGGAATGGCCATTTATCTTCAAAATTTTTAAATTGCATTTCCTCTACTTACTGTCAAACAAAGACGATTGAGCACAATCAAATCAATTTAATTTTGATCAATTTTCTCAAAAGATCTAAAGTAAAAAGCCTTAGATTAGCAAAAGAGTCAGTTCCAAGAAAATAATTGAGATATAATTTTGTCTCCCCATCAAAATTCCTAACGCTACATATTCTGCTAAATTGCAATTTAAATTAAGAAATACAAGAAACAACATGATACTTACGAGATGGGTACTGAGTATTCTGGGCTGAGATACAAAACATTAGCTCGTACAGGAGGGTTTGCTGCCTAAAAAGCAGAAGACAAGTCATCACTCACTTCTAGTGTATCAAGAAGTAACACTATGGAATAGGCAACAGGTTGAAGTCACTGGTATGCTACCTTGTGCACCGGAGTTACAGCTCCATCCTTGAGACTGAAGATGTCTGAAAGTGACAAGGATTGAGAGGTTTCACCCTGCTTCAGGAAAGCCACGCCATGCTCATCCAAATCCCTGGACATCTTATCATACAATCTCGCCCTTTGATCCTCATTCGAAATATGTGAACCTAATACAGGCGTTCCTCAAGTTAGCATCACCCTATTAATCTTATACACATAGCAATGGTGTACACTGCTATTTAAACTCTGATAATAGCTCTACTTTAAAACAGTAGGCATTCGGTCTAACTCTAAATTGAGAACCAGGGATACACCGTAACAAATTCGGGAATTTGAGATGCTTGTAATGTATTAAGGATCAACTGTGACATTTAATTTATTCTCATGAACACAAGTCATTGGAGCTAACGCTAGAGTTCTCATAAACGCAAACGTCAACAAACATATGAAGCATGGATAATGCAAGGATTCGCCTTTCTTGTTAAATTAATCTACGTTTTCGGGCAATTAAAATCCCGTTACGAATCAGCCACTGCAAAAATCTATAAGCTTATAGATATAATTTTTTAGGTATTCCTATGAATTCTCAGGAACCCAACAAAGAAAGAAAGTTGCAGTCTAGTTACTAAATAAAAATGAAAAAACGGAAGAAGAGAGATCACCTGGAGTAGAAGATGGGTAGTTTTGGAATGAATTTTGGAGTGCCATATGGAACAAAGAATAGAAGAAGATGAGAGAGACGAACCAGATTAAAGCTACAGTCTTGGAATGGCTCCAGCAGTTTCTAAACCTCACCATCTCCATTTTTCTTTCTAAATTTAGTGATTTGGGAATAGGATATTAACGGGGATAATTGTAGCAAATAACGTGTGAGATGGGATAGAAAGGCTGAAAGCATCCGTCCTTACTCTCACGGAACACACAATTGACTTTGGTGGTACCTCGTTATCTCGTCAATGAACAGAAAACTGCTTTCAGTGTCATATATTTCTTACAAATAATTATTTTACATTTTATTTGGGGTGGTGACATAATTTTTATTGGTGGAATTTTTATAAATTTTAAAATATTAAACAACTCTAATTCTTTATTAACTTAATAATAACAATATTATTATAAATATAATAATATTTATACAAACTAATGTGATTATTATTATTGAAAAATTAGATTACATTGAAGAAATTTTGAAAACGAATCAGACACGAGGATCTCATCCCAATGACGATTCTTAAAGAGAAGTTCCATTGTTATGAGGGACGTATAATGGGCCGAACGACAAGACTCAAAATCATTTTATCAACAATCCAATTCCAACAATAATTACTTCCAATGAAAACCAATTATTACTTCAATTTATTTTTTATTCCAGATATACGTATGCAAATTTGGATAAAAAGATATTGAATTATTAGTAGTTGCATATAAATCCATATTTCACAAAATTTTATTTTCATTCACATCAATAGACATGAAAAAAAAAAAAAGATCTTGAATAAGAAGAAAATTATCCTTCATAGTACATAAGATTAATTTATAAAATATTATAAAAAATAATTATTGAAATTTTAACAAATTGGATCAATAAATGGAATGGTATTACGCAAAAGCTGAGAGAAAAAATAAAACCACTCTATTAATTATTTTGTATGTAAAAATTGAGATTTTATTTAGTATTAAGGTATTGTAATTAAAAATTTACATATCAAAATATTAACGAAAAATAAATAAAATTTAAAAAAATGAATATTATCAAACACAATTTTTAACTTTAGTTTAAAAAGATAATAAGAATATAATGAAGCTTAAACTTCTAATTTGGCTATCATGCATTAATGCGTTGATACATGAACTTATTGTTCAACATAAATTTAAAAGACATAGTAAAATTTAAAATTTTAATAGGCAAAATTTGAAACCTAAAACGCAAAGTGTTTTAAATTTTAACTTTTGCATTGCACAATAAATATATCCCTCCAAATTTAAAAATAAAATTTTAAAAAATTACTAAATAACAACACTAATTAATTTATATAATTCTATCCAACAACTATTAGCTATTGTGATTTTAGAACCAGCAAACTCTTAATTAGATTATAAATTCACAAAGCAATAAAAGTAAACACCAAGGATTTTCGTTGGTATATGTAATAAGGAGACAAATTTAATTGTCTACCTATCAACCATGCGCTCAGTAATAAGAAGGCACCTTCCAACGGTTACCAAACTTGTCTTGTATTCAAATACAAAATAAAAACGTCAACCATTTCACATTTAGCTTATTGACTTATCTCATTGTCATACTCTATTAACATATAAATACCACAACTTTCACTTTCTCTTATATATATAAAATGGAACAAATTAGTTGGAAAAACGTTATACTTTTGAACTACCCATTAATCATGTGTACATAACTATTATTCATTAAACGTGCACAAAAGATTACACAGATTTATTTAAAAATAAAAACCTAAATACATTTCATTAATGAGAAATATGTCGATGAATTTGATTAGGTTCTATAAAAGATACCATTATCGATTGGGAGTGTATAAGCATATTGGAATGTGAGGTTGGTTCTTGGTTCTTATATCTCTCAAAATCAAATCTATCTTTATGCTTATTAGGTTACTTAATTGGTACCCAACATGACACATAAAAATTTTACAAAAGTATCAACCTTTTTCAGAACTTTACCTTGTAGTACACTGTTCCATCATGTGCATTGTTCTTCTCTTATCAGGTGTCACCACCTTTCCCAACTTTAAATTGTACACACACACACACACTTGGTTAAACATATAACAATCAAATAGAAAGTAGTAGTTTCACTTGCTAATTACCCAGAAATATTAGCCATTCTTATATACATGGATATAGATAGCAATGGAATAAAATAACAAAGAAAATTAATTTCACTTTCTTTCAATTTTCTCGAATATTAAGAGGTTAAGGATGAAATCTCCTCGTCTTAGGTGAATTTAATAGTAAATTTGATTTGAGATCTCCATAAACATAAAAACAAGAATTTCTGAATGTTTCAAAGGAAGAAAATGCTCACAATCAACTGACTTTTGAGATGATGCTTAAATATTTTCTGTGGAAATTAATTTTAATGTCATCTTGGTTTGAAGCAGTCTTGTAAACAAAAACATTTTCTGGTGGGTCTTCCTAAATTGCTAACTACCAACGAGCATCTAAAATTGGCAGCAGGCAGGCACATATTGATTTTGTGGAATGAATTTATATCATCATAATTATCCAAAAAAAAATATGGTATTAATCGATTTGATGGGCCCAATTAGTCCATTTTCTGGCTCCAACGAAATGTTGTTAATCATCTAACAAGCAACAAAACACACTCGTTTTATTTTGTAGAATCGAAGCCGACTTGTTTGCTGGCCATTGGATAGTCTAATCATGTAATGCATTCTATTTTTGAGATACAAGATTTTTCTTTGCGGGACCAATTTTGTTGAACTCGGGAAGATTGCATTTCCATGTGCACTGTACGTAGAAGCCAGATCATTTCAATTTAACGGTGATGGTGAGAGAAACTTGTTCCAAAACATGTACCAAAAAATAATAAATGACAAAACATGTGTTATTCAACTTAGGGTAAAAAACTGAACCGATTGCTATATTTCTTATACAGACTTCAAATCCGTGGTTTGTTTATATTTGAATTTCGAATGCAACAGGAAAAAATATGGTAAATAGTATTGTATATACAATAAGTTTGCTTTCATGATGTTTCTTCTTTCCTTCTTTTCTTTTTTCATCCCCAGCGTTATTCTTAGACTATTCTGGGCAACGGAAGTCGTATTCCATTACAACTGTTTTCTGGAGAAAGATATTTGTTTGACATGTGCTGCGTTAATTTGCGGTCGGCGAGCTTCTGAAATTATCTCCATGTTCTTTGTCAATTGAAAGAGAAAATTGGTATAAAAATTAGACCATCGAAATATCAATGGAAGCGATTTCCAGTTTTCAATGAGTGCGAAAGTGGCATCGAAGAGAAAGAATATCCTTTCGTTTCATTTGCCAACAAAAAAAGCGTATGAAATGTAATACAGATAGATGAGTGAGCCCCTGGGAGTAATAAATTCGGGTGAAGAAACGAGACTCCAGATTCCACTTTTTCTCAATGAGACCCAATCATTCAATGTGCCCATCAAAGACTGGCCCACGTAAAATAAACGGTACAGATTAATGAGCCTAATGGGCCACACCCTGTAGGGTCATTAAAACCCACCACAAATCTCTATGGTGCCGGGCAGTAAAATAAACAAACGAAGCTACACACTCGCTCTTGAAAAAAATAAAAATAAAAATAAAAATAAAAAAGGAAGGAGAAAAAAAAAAAAAAGAAGAAGAATGATCCACCTGTTTGTCAGTGACATTGTACATTGGTTGGGGCAATTAGCAGCATTAAGGACCCACAACCTGAGCCAACACCTGGAACTGATAAGATATGGACCCCACATTTCTATCTAACCCCCGTTTCTCTGAAGAAACTTAATCATTGATGCAGTAAACGTAGAGATTCGTGGCAGCGATTTAGAATCAGAAATCGCAATGGAAATAAAATTTGTGATTTTTTTCCTTCAAAAGGATGAAATTTTAATTTAACACCATAATTGCGGAATAGTACAGTACTACTGTTTCATCTCTTACCTCAACAACACTGCACGGAAACAGAAAGAGAAAGACTACTGGCTAAGGAGTAAGGGGAAAAATCCTTGCTAGCTAGTTCGGCAGGAGACTTACCATATGGCACCGTATGGTCATTTTGCTCCAATAAAAAATCATAAATATTACAACAAAGTACCAAGCTTTGTAAAAATAAATAAAAATGAAAATAATTGCACAAACAATAATGGCGATATATTAATGCATAAATTGAAAAAAAAAAAGAAAAGAAAAAGAAAAAAGTAACAGATGAGAGACTCTCTTTATCCCAACGAGGCAAATACCCACGTTAAAAATAATATAAGGTGTCTTGACTTGAAATCCATCCCTTCCATTTCAAACCCCAAAGAACCCATATTAAGCACACCAGCAAAAATTTGGAATAATAATAAAAACTTGTCAAATTTAAGGGCAATCAAACCTCACGTGTGTTACACATATCAAACTACAAACAAGAAGTAATTCATCAGAAGGGATGATCTTCGTCTTCTTCCTCTTCTTCATCATTATCTTCATAGTCGTCTATGAGTGATGACTAGTTGTATCGTGCCGATCATCCCCGCCGCCATGATGTGAGTGTGATCCACTTGCTTGTGGTTCTGATACCCCGGTGCCGGTAACCGGTCTATATGGATTTAATCCAGTTAACATATTCAACTGCCCTTCATTCATACCGCTACTTCCCGCGCCACCACTGCTTATACTTGACCCTAATTGTTGACTAGGTAATAGGGCCAAAGGGGTTGAAAAATTCATAAAATGTAACGCACTTGACATAGTACCTCTATATAAAGCAGCACTATTGTTAGCAGACGGAAATGACCATCCTGGGTCACCACTCATTACTGGATTATTTGAATTGGTAACCATCCAAAAATTCGCCGGGATTTGTCCATGGCCATGACCATGAATATAACTATGACTGGCAGGAATCGCACCGGTACTTGACTGCATCAAGTAATTGCCCATTTGATGCTGCGATGATAAATCTTGTTCTGGCCTTCTCTTCCTTCCTAAACTCTCTTCACTCTCCGATAACTCCAATGAATTATTATGATTGTCTCTCAATTCTTGCTTGGCTTGCAACATAGCATTCAAATTACTCGACTGAAAATTGAGAAATGTTGATGTTGTGCTGTCTAGACCAATACCAGGAAACAAACTCCGACGTTGTTGAATATTGAAGTTTGAGTTGTAGTTTACAGATCTTAACTGAGATGGAACGGACATAGTGGAGCCTGAGCTACGTGGTGATATATTAAGAGACGTGAAGTTAGCTGGGATTGTGCCAGTGCCTGTGGCGGCGATCACTGCTGGTTCAGCTTGTTGAAGCAACCACTCAATGGTTTCGCCGTCAGATTTGTGTCCAAGCTCACGAGTCAACTGGAAAACCCTAGCTGCACATAGCGCCGGCATACGAATTCTTCGACCACGCCCGTCCACTTTGGTGTGTCTATCTTTCGTCGAGCTTCTTTTTGGTGGAGGCTTTTTGGATGGTTCAGGAGAGATTTGGAGACTGGGAATAGAACGGTTTGATGTCGTAGTTTGGTCAGTAGTTGTGATAGCAGACGGACGTGTAGGGTAAGCTGAAGAAGAAGAACATGGTTGTTCATCTTCTTTCTTTTCGAGTAATTGGAATGGAAAGTTATGGCGGTGGTGGAGTTGATGATCATCACTGCTGCCTGCAGCACCATCCATGATAGCATCAAAGTAGTAGGTTGTTTCCCTAATGGCTTTTTTTATGAGAGACTGTGAATGAAAGGGCTTTAATTTAATCTGTTAGTGGGGCTCTTCTCTTTTGAAGTTGACAATCTGTTTCTTATTTGAACAAGAGTTTTTATTATTTGCTGAGAATTTTTTTTTTCTTTGAAAATTGATGAATTGTATTGTATGTCTAACAGTAAGTAAAAAAGGAGGATAAGGGACATGGAAAGGAAGGAAGACAGCACGCAAGCTAGCTAGCTTTAAGCAACCAAGACAATGAGTGGGAACTATAAGGGTAAGCTTTGAAAGGCAAATTTCTCAGGAAAAAGAAATTGCTTTGTTGAGGTGTTGGAAGGGTTTTTAATTATTTGTTGTTTTTTTATAAAATAAAATAAAAGAAATTTAAATAGATAATTTTTTAAACAAAATTTGGATATATATATATATATATATATATATAAGCGAGAGAAATTTATGTGAAAGACGGGGGTTGGGATTTGAGGTTCCCTTTTTATTGTGGTTAGGCAGCCCCTTTGGTTCAGACTCCACGTGAGGTGCTCTTTATATCATTCAATCCAGGAAGACAATGGTAGCCAAAGTGGGTCCCAATCACAAGTCAAAAAATTGCGAGACTTAGAGAGGAAAGATTATTATGTGGGCCCCGTCTCATTCAAGTAATGATTTCATTTTGCCATTGCCCCTTACCTTTGTTCTCCACCATTGCTGGTAGACTTTGGGATTCCTCCAGTATTTTCTTTTGCCTTCTGGGCCTTTTTTGCCTTTGATTATTATATTTAGTGTTAATGTTACGATAATAGGGTTAAGGTTTTATATAAGAAGCCTCTACTACAAATAATCCGATCATATTCCCTTCATGGATTCGGTCAGTCGGGTCTTACACATGCATGCATAACCCGGATTTGGGTGTTTTCTTTTTTATTGGATAATAATACTCTAATTAATTAATTAATTAATATTCAAAATTATTATTAAAATGGCCAAGTTGGACAATATGGAGGAAGAGGGAATCACAAATTATCCTATCAAAATCTTCTTTCAACGCCTTGACTCGCGCACTAGCCAGACTTATATCTTTCACTCATTCTTTCCCTGTTATATTTCATAGGCACAAACCAAAAGACGACCGCATCATATTCATAACTGCATATCTGTCTTAAATTGTAAAACTTTCAAACATTCATACACACATACGTATCTGACACTCTGCTCATCAAAGTTTAGTAAATGACTGGGAGGATTGATTAACTGAGAGATTGGAGAAGGATCATGCCATATGTATATGGAACCTAAACTGTACTTCGAGTTACCCTTCGTGTTTATATATGTATACGGGCTAAAATTTTAATTATAATTATTACTAAAATAATATTGGAGACACAAATTTTATTTTGTACAAATTATTATATATAAATTAATGTGGCAAAATAATATTAATAATTTTATAATTTATATTTTTTTAATTATTGCGTTAATTGTATATTTTTATTAATTAATGATAGTATATAACCTTAATTTATTTACAAAAGTTTATACGAAATATTTGTATTTCTAAAATTATTCTTTTTTGCATTATTAGATAAGATTAATTGTGGCACACGATCTTTGTATGAGTCTAATATAAATTAGATCAAGGGAAATTAAAGGAATCGTAAAATATCATAAATCAAACTTTTTCAACTACATAGAAGAGTGGTAAAATGCATTTATTTCTAATTAATTTAATTGATGTCGCTTTCAGATGAAGCTGCAGCCAGCAGCAATATTGTTGAATCCATGGCCCTCGTGTAGTTTGTTCATTTCGATTGTTTCTTTTCCACAACTTTAAATTAAAGCTAATAAAACATTAAGACTGCTGGGATAAAATAAGTAAATCATTAGCATACGAAGTCCACTTCCAATCACGTGATCAGGTGAATTTTACACTTTCAATCACGAGATCAAGTGAATTTTACACTAATTTTGACCTAAAAATTAAAATAATTATTATGTTATTTTTTTGTATATGACAAAGGCAAATACCCTATACCGCGTCATCTATTTTATTACGTGATTAGGGTTTAAAGCGACTTGCATATGATGCTTCCAATATTAGAATTTATTAATATTAACAACTCCAACCCAAGTTGGGCATATTGTTGCGATCTCCTAAGGTGAATTTGTTAATAGTTTTTAGAGACATTTTTAATTAGGGCTTCAATATTTTTTTTGATAAGTCAAAAGTCATTGTGTTCCAGCTCACCTCTAATCACTGTAGCCTCTGCCTTACTAAAAATAGGAGTATGACAAGAACTACCAAGTGTCAGGCTTTGCATAAGCGATCTCTTTTCCTAAATCTAGGTGAGTCACTGTTGCATATTGGACTATCCCTTATGCGTGTGTTAGTGAGACAGTGACAACATAAACTCATAATGATAACCTAGTCAAATTAATTAAAACTTGCATGTCACTTACCTATAAGAATATCAGTCTCTCTCATTCTCCAATGCTTACATGAGATACTCATAAGATACAATAGTAATTCCTAGAAAGGGAGCTTAAATTCAATCTTAAAAGGACAATTTTTTTCTTTCTTGAACAAAGTACCCTTCAACCAAGAGTGATCTACTGTTCATGATCTCTTTCATCCTCAAAAATCACAAAAATACTAAGCAAGTAACTCAAAGAAACCTTTTTTAATCTCTATATTTCTCTCTTTTCTCTCAATATTTTACCTTATCGCCCATGACTAACTTAAATATTAGAGTTTTTTTTATTAAAAGTTGACATCACTCTAATCTTTTTTGTGCTTGCAGGTTCTCAGGAATAAGAGCAATTTCTTCTCTATTATGTGATGTCTAGAGTTAGTTAAGTTACCGCTAGGTTAGCAATAAGGTAAACGTTGAGTATTAATAACTAATGTCATATATAGGAATTGACAAGAAGCCATTTCCTCAGTGATTTTTGAAAATCAAAAGTTTTGAGAAGTTCCATTGCAAGAGAGTTCAAGTATCAAGTATTATGATAACTTTCCCAATTCGTAAATACCTACACTGCATTTGAAAGTTATAGCAAGAAACAATAAAAGTCATTCCACCTGTAGGTTTCATGTAAAGTAAGAAGATAGCATTGTAGAGATAGTGGATCAAGTGTGAGAGGCTGTGACCTCTAGCTCTAACACAAGCAGCACTTGTAGAGACACTATTATACCACCTATATATTAGGCTACAATCGTAAGAGAAGGGCACAGAGTATTCTGGCTAGTTATGAACCAAAAGAAGGCCCAAGCCCTTACCAATAGAGTTGAGATGACAGAAAATAAAATCTTTAAAATAAAGAGGTGAATTATTGAGAATTATAAAAAGGGTATGATGGGAGAAATAATGGCACCTGCCAAAGTTGAAGAGAGTAGATTTCCAACTATTACTAGAAAAAGGCAACAGCGAGGCCTCTATTATAAACACTCATTAGTAAAGGTCCAAGTTAATTACAGCTTAGAAGAAAAAAGGAAAAGTGGCAAAAAAACTAATGCATTACAAATACTTATTCAAGGAACATCAATGCATCCTTCAAAATTTTTAAGGCTTCAAAATTGAGGGTTTACCATGATCATCATTAACTTGATACAGTGAAGATTTAGAAACTTGAGCTCAATCTACCATCCATAGACACGAAAGTGTACCCTAATGAGAAGCATGTTAAGAAAAGGGAAGTTGTAGCCATAATGAGCAAGAGAAACATTTAAGATTGTATTGGGAGGATGATGTGTTAGTAGTTATGCTTAGAGTCACTTCATTTTAAGTCAATAAAATTTACGGACATAGGGAGTTTTACAGACATCATTTTTAAAGATATACTAGAATTATTAGGGATAGAGGACTTAAAACTTAACCGAGTTAACAATATCATGCACAGCTTTGTAGACTCTTGCATTATTCCCTTCGAAACAATGTAGTTACTAATCACTATGGATGACGAACTTTATCAAAAAAATACTATAATGAAATTCAGGTAGTAAACCTAAAAATGCCATATTTTGCAATCTTAAAAAGGCCTTTTCTTAGGACCACCAAGGCTGTAGAGATCATTTAATACCTAAAGCTCAAATTTAGGGCTAGAGATGAAATCAAGATAGTAAGGGAAATTAAAAAGAAGCTAAATTATGCTATGCAACCTCTACTAGAGGCTTTTATTAAATTTTTAAGAAGCCTTTAGAAGAAGGAAAGAGAGAAACTATATTGGGATAGAGGTAGATGCTAGAGCAAGACCAATGGCAGAAAAAGATTGTAGAATAGTTAACTAAGGCTACTGGACAAAGGGAACAAGGTCTTATAGTGAAGTCAGTGATGCTTTGGAATTAGTAGTACTTAATACTAAACATCTAAAAAAACATTAAAGTTGGCTCCCAGTTAACACCTAATGAGAAGTGAGGACTTGATAGGTCCCTCAAAAAGAATATAGACATGTTTACATAGAGTTATAAAGAGATACTCAAAATTGACCCTCAAGTAATATCTTAATGATGAGTACATAAAAGTGTATGAGTATTAAGATTTAAATTCATCATTTTACACTTAAATATAATTAATTCTCTCAAACTATACATATTTCTAGTCTTTAAAATAAATTTTAAGTTGTTGGTAATTTGTGTTTATTTTTATCTTTGATGCAGTGATAGTAAAAGACCATAACTTTTGATCTAGAAAAGATTTTAAGGTGATTATTATTTCTACAGAACAAAGACTTAATGGGCTAAAACTTTCATGTTTCAACTTTTAGTTTGGACTCTAAGTTGTAGTTTTGAAGTCATCTTTCAAGTCCATTCACTGTTC
>JAWDEX010000016.1:2996317-3020705 GCA_035221805.1 Trichilia hirta | reverse complement strand
GAACATGGTTGTTCATCTTCTTTCTTTTCGAGTAATTGGAATGGAAAGTTATGGCGGTGGTGGAGTTGATGATCATCGCTGCTGCCTCCAGCACCATCCATGATGGCATCAAAGTAGTAGGTTGTATCTCTAATGGCTTTTTTATGAGAGACTGTGAATGAAAGGACTTTAATTTAATCTGTTTGTGGGTCTCTTCGCTTTTGGAGTAGACAATCTGTTTATTTTTTGAACAAGAGATTTTATTATTTGCTGAGAATTTTTTTTTTTTGATGATTGATGTATAGTATGGAGGCTAACTGTAAGTAAGAGAGGAGAGAGGATAAGGAGGGATGGATGGGAGGAGGGAAGGAAGAAAGGAAAGAAGAGAGCAAGCAAGCTAGCTGCCTTTAAGCAACGAAGATAATGAGTGGGAATTATATGGGTGAGCTTTAAGGGCAAATTTTTTAGGAAAAAGAAATTGCTTTGTTGAAGTGTTGGAAGGGTTTTTAATTAATTTTTTTATAAAAGAAAAGAAAAGAAAATAAATTTAGCTGGGCAATTTTTCACTTCTTTACAAAAATCTGGATATTTAATTTTCTTTTTAAGGAAAAAAAAAATGAAGAAGAAGAAGAGAAATTTATATGAAAGAAAGGGGGGTTGGGTATTGGGGTTCCTTTTTTGTTGTGGTTGGACAGCCCCTTTGGTTCAGACTCCACGTGAGGTGCTCTTTTTATCATTCAATCCATAAAGACAATGGTGGCCGATGTGGGTCCCAATCCTGAGTAAAAAAATTGCGAGATTTCGAAAGGAAAGATTATCATGTGGGTCCCATCTCATTCAAGTAATGATTTCATCTTGCCTTTGCCCATTGCCTTTGTTCTGCACCTTTGCTGGAAGACTTTGGGATTCCTCCGATATTTTCTTTTGCCTTTTGGTCCTTTTCTGCACTTAATTATTATATTTAGGGTTAGGGTTACGACATTAGGGTTAAGGTTTCATTTTAAGAGCCTCTACTATAAATAAATAGTACAATCATCTTCCCTTCTTGGATTCGGTCAGTCGGGTCTTACTCATGCAAGCATAACCCGGATTTTTTTTTGTTGGATCATGATACTATATTTAATTTGATAAATTAATTAATATTCAATGTAATTACTTGAAAGGCCAAGTCGGACAGAAATGAAGGAAGAGGGAATGACAAATCCTTTCAATCGTCTTTCTTCCTTTTACGCCTTGACGAGCGCACTAGTCAGCCTTATATCGTTTACTCATTCTTTCACTGTATTTATTTCGTAGGCACAAACCAAAAGGCGAGCACATCATATAGGATCAATTCTTTACCTGTCCCTCTAATTTGCTAAACTAATTACTGCATGCAGGCCTTAAATTGTAAGACTTTCAAACATACATACATACATAAATACCTTGAAGACTTTGACCATCAATGTTTCAGATTCAACTGCAGCCAGCAGTAATATTGTTGAATGTGAAACTTCTGTTATTTCTTTTCTACACTTCGAAATTAAAGATAATAATAAAGATAAAAATGCTTGCATTGCATGATGGGCATGTATTAGCGGCTTTGGTGCCAATTGGCCTCTGACCGAATCATTCAAGGCCTCATCTCATCGCTTTGAGTTTTAGATTATTACATAATTACATAATAATTAAAATACATTAAGAGTAACACTCAATATTTTAATATATTTTTCTGAAAATTTGAGATCTTCGATCCTCTTGACTAGGATGAATATTTGAGCGGCTACATTAATTCTAAATAAAAAACATAACTTGCATGACTATATTAAAATTGAATTACATTATGCATGCGTTCAATCTTTTTTTATTTTGTATAATAAAAGGTCAATGATATAAAAGCATATTAATCCTTAAATTTTAAAATTGGTTGATTGGGTTAATTTCCAACGGGAAGACGATAAAAGATGTATGAGAATTTAAGTTCACTACAATGAATTAATGCATTTCAGATAGTACAGTGGGTATTAATTAGGATGAAGCAGCTAAAAGTTTTTACCCACATCCTGAAGAACTTTTCTTCTTTGTATAGTGGGATCATTATCGTAGCCGGCTATACATACATTTTTATATATATCGGCATTTTCGCAAGTAAATGCCACCAAAAGGATGGCGACTTCATCATCATTCATTTTCGGATCCATTCCATCGTTCACCTTTATACCAGAACCAGAGATCTTTCACATTAATATCTACTTACAGAGTTAGCTATACTCTTACAATCACAGATTTTCCATAACATCACACATTAACATACCATTAATGGAAATCTGAATGGAGAACAAACAAACTTGAAACTAGGGAGGACGTGGCTAGTTAATTTCCTGTTAATTGTTTCAGTACTGATTCGTAATAATAATATCTGATGCTCACTGTTCTTGATATTTTTTTTTTCTGAAACGTATACTAAATGCTTGCCCAGTTAAAGATCTACTTAGTTAGCTTTATTCGTAAGTAGCTGCGACTTAATTTAAGACCATAAGATTCTCATCTCTCTCTCTCTCTCTCTCTCTCTCTCTCTCTGTGGTAACAAATATATAAAACCAAGACAAGTCTGATTGAGAACTTTATCTCAATGTACCATTTACTAATGCCAACTTGATCTAAATGCAAATTAATGGATAAATCTTGTTCTTTGACAAATGAAGCATCTGCCTTTCTAGGGCAGTATTTGGACACAAAGCAAAGCATATCCAAAACTTGTATTCCAACAGCCTAATCTTTTAAATTATTGTAGTGCTAAGCTTGTCCATCTTATCGACATTACTTTTCTTTTATGATTATGGGAGATCATGAAAGGTATGTTGTTTGTGATAATTTTCTTCTCTTTATCTTTTAAAGTATAGGAATTAAAGTATTTACTTTACTTAATAATTGATATCTACCAATCATTTATACTACTATTCAATATTTTAACGGTTAATAATTTGATTTTAATAATCAATATTTACCTATATGTCTCTCGAATTGATTCTTGTATATAAATCGTAGACATGAACCATGTTCAACGAAGTTTGGCAATTTTAGATTGGTTTTTGGTGCTGGTGGCAGTGGCAGTAACTACTATCTAGTTTCTGTTTTGTTGTCATATAGATGACGGCATTGTGGACCAGTTTCGCCAAGAGACGTGGACGAGAGATATTAGACTGTGCTAATATATATAATGTTGCCTTTTTTGAGACCACAACCTTTGCCTCTTATGTATGGCAGTGAAGAAGACAGGTTACCTTCCAATTTTTGGCTAAGATCCGTATTACTATACACACACCTGTCCGTCCGAATTCAAATTTCCTGATAGTGCCACCAAACAGCAGGGTACATTAAACATTAATAATATGTGGGAGAGAATTACGAAGGTGGGTTTTTCTTTTTTCTTTTTTTTTGTTAAAGATAGTTCATTCCATTTTTGGTTTTAACTTACGAGGAATATTGGAAAATCTCCAAATAAATCTCCGGACTATTCCAGAAGAATGAAGGCGTTTCTTACTCTTAAGAATTGGTTGGCAGAAATTTGTGAAATACCAAGAAGCCAATCTGAGTAGGTCCAATTCAATAAATTTGGCTAATATTGCAGTTATGTTGAATCACCAATCCATGTCTAACCGCAAGCCTTAATCCAGCTTTGGCCAATTATGGTATGCATGGAATTATGGCAGGACCTTTGAAAGTAATTTTTTCTTTCTAGAGTACTTATATTGCAATAAAAAATCTATGGAAGGCTGATTATTTCTAGATCATACTATCCGAAAACTTGCAATGAAAAAGTTAATTGGGCCAACATTAACCAATCTAAGCCCGCAAAAACTTAAGTGTTAGCTGAATAAATCATGATTAAACTAAATATCATTGGGTACATTAAGTAAATTTTGATTTTAATTTTAACATGCTATGTATGACCTGTGCCTGTTATTGCTGCCTCTATTTAAATCTCCGGCTAAACATAAAGTAAAGAATCAAGGTAATAAAGTTAAAAAAATTGTTTACCGAAACAAGAAAAGGGAAAAGGAAAGCAGAGAATAATTCGGTAGGTGCCCCATCAAAATACAGACAGTCGGTATGTTTACATTCATATGAGTTAGGGCTGACGTAATTACAAAATTTCGACAACAGAGTGCTGAGTCACATCAATTCTATTGAGTCTTTGGTCTGCCAACTGGACCCTCAAATCCAACTCATAATGCACGCGCCATTTTATTTCGTAATCAACACGTTCTCCACTCTTTATTTTTCTTTTTCAAATAAATTCTTATTTGTTGTTGTTAGTCAGTCACCTTCACGTCATTCAAATGCAACATGTGATCTGGTTTAGTTTTAAGTTGTCGTCCAAAATTCTTTGATGTGATTGGATCATTCATTCCCACACTACCATGAAGGCTGTAAAAATTAAAATACGGAGCAGACTATATACGAATCAATTGTTTAATAAACAAATATATTCTCTTAGAAATTTTATTTCTTAACAAAATTTTTATAATGGTTTTAGAAGAATTTATTAATATTATTTTCTGAAAAAATTTGGCGAAAGAGTAATCTATTGATGACAAAAATAGACTATTTTTTAACATTGAAAAGATTTACAGTTTGTGTTTTTTACATAAGTATTATAGTTTAAAATTATAATTATTATAAAATAAAAGTATTACATATTAAATATTAATAAAAAATTCATAAATTCTATCAATAAATTAATATTTTTTAATTTTAAATTAAAATAGAGCAAACAGTACCATGACACTAATTGAAACCTAAAACCCTAACTAATAATCTAAGCCTAGAATGCCCCAAGATTGGACTAATCTGAAGATACGGCCAGTTTTTCTGACTGAAAATTTGGCCCAAAAAATTTATTTATAATTTCAAAGAGTCATGAATTTGTATTTTTCTATATTTAGCTCGTATTTACATTATTTCTTGAGCAAACTTTTGCAAGGGTCCATCTCAATTCAAGATTACAAAAATTTCGCTTTTCGAAGCTAAAATGAGTTGTCTTTGGTTACCCATGCAAAATGAATAACAACATTTCTCTCCTTTCCCGGGAGAAAGAAAAAAAGAAATAATAATACATTTTTTCAATTAAATAACATATAAAATAATATGTTTAAAAAAAGTTCTTTCCTTACAAGAGTTTTGTAGTTATTTTTGTATTTCAAATATTTTAGTGTACGCCAATCAACGATATTAAATATATTCTAAATATCTCTTTGATAAAACTATGTATTTTTATTTTTGTGTGCATATTTATTAAATGAGGGAGTAAGTAATATATGTGTGAATTTTGATTTTGATATGTTAATGTGTTGGAATGGGATTAATTATCTACCCCATGTGACTGTAAACAACATTTGTATATCTATATCTATACATACATGAAATATTTCACTTCAACCATAATTTGGTTGTCTTGTTACATATGGTTCTTACCAAATTCAATTTTGTGGATAGGTTATGTCATCCACACAATCTTATTTATGTCCAATCAATTTATCACAACTAAGCATTAAAAGACACGCAAAGACATAAAAAATCAACAGGATCAATCAATGGATAATTTCTCTCAGGTAAAATATTTTGGTTATTCTTGCAGCAATGTCAGCTAAAGTATACATATACAAGATAAAGAAATTGGGAATGATATCATAAAGTGAACTACAACAAATATTTCAGCTTTTGGGTGTACTTCGCTTAATTTGGTGAATTTGGATTTTGATTGGATTTGAAAACAAGACGAACTTTAACAACTTTTTTTTTTTTCTTTATAATTTTCAAATAACCATTTTCTAACTTTTCCCTTTTTCTTTTTTCAATTTCAATCCTTTTAAAAATGCTACTTCTTTTTACAACCAGAATTCAACAAAAAAAATCCCAATTTTACTTTCTACGATCCCAAAATAAAATAAAATAAAATTAAAAATTGGGAAAATATGGAAACCACCAAATAGCAAACACAATTAATGTAAAATGCCTTAACTTTGGGTCTTGTTACAGTGCATTTACTTATAAGTATAATAATTATAATTTTTTATCATAATTTTTAAATTTTATATTATAAATGATTAATTTTTATAATATTTTTTATTCTCATAAAAAAATGATAAAAAAATTTAATTAAAGAGTTAAAAAATGTAAATATACCGTAGCATCACCCTTGCTTTCCCGGTAAGAAAAACCAAAACCATTGCACGTGCCATGTTTGCAGTGATTTGACAACTTTGATTTAATTTTGTCAATGCCACGTGTTGTCTATTCTACAATTTTAGCATCTGGTCACATCAACAAGACATCAAGTACATGCCATTGCTATATCACAAGCTGGCAATGAAGTGATCGAAAGGGGCAGGTTACAATGCATTCAGTTGCAGTTAGAGCTCGCTACTCTTTAAGTTTCCGATTCTTGTTTTTCAAGTCTTCTCATCATTCTTAATTTTTTTTTTATTGTATTTTTAAACACTATAACATGTATTATAGCAAAACCCAACTGGTCAAGTGATCCGTCGAAAGCAGTATGGATGCCCAACACAGCTAATTTACTCCAGATTTATTATCCTATCCATGACATGATTTTGAAATAAGATGAATCCGTTGCACATATTACGTATGGAACGAATTCTTAAACTTTCAAATGATACGGAGATAGCACATGGATATGGTTTTAATGCGCGGGGAAGGAGCTTAATTTATTAAGATATGAACCAATTATTGAAAATTCACTGGCAAAATAATGTGTGTGTAGTTGAGAAGATTGTAATAAGAATATATATATATATATGTATGCATGTATGTATGTATTGGTACGTCACACATATAATTCAGCTTATATATTATGAACTTCGCATATAATGACTCTCCTCATACTGTTCATTCATCCATTCTTTTTCCTCCTTCGTTGATAGATTCCATCCACGGGTGAGATATAAGTTGCCCTAAGGTCCATGTCCAAATGTAGTTTTTCTGCTCACTGGTTAAAGAATTAGGTCCAGTTATATCTGTATGAATTGGCACATACTTGAATGTTACAGAACTGTCGAGTGTCAAAATCGGAATTGGCGTAACAATTGAAAGCGCTCAAATACAACGACAGCCAGTTGGCGAATAGGCAACATAATCTATAATTTCCAAAGATGACATAGATTGTCTGGGAGCTGATTAGGGTTAGAGCGCCCATTATGTCGAGGTTAGAAACGTGTGTAAACTACACCTCTTCTCACCCAAAAGCATATGTAGTCTATAGAAGCTCTTAGACCCATTAGGGAAGATCAAGTTAGAGCCATGATTTCTTCTATTTTCAAAGACTGCATTGGAACCGATAATCGGGGAAAAAGTTTGATTTCCAGAAAGTATTTAGGTTCAATAGCTTTTAATGACATTATGAGAATAGTTTTTGGAAGACATTTGAGAATAAAGAAGGCATATTGGAGGAACAAAAGATTGGAATTCAAAGAAATTAAGCCAACGCAACGAATTAAAACTTGCAATACCACTTGGCCCGGTAGAGCACAGCAACTATCTAAGTTGGATCCTATGGCTCAGCCATGATGAGGCACTTTCCAGCATTTAGCACATAAAGAATAATTAATTCGAGCTCAAGGCTAACAATGTGAAGTGTCAAGAATGGTGGTCTAAAACGACATTTTTTTGGATGCTTTGTTTCGTCTAAAATCAAATTAGGATCTCGGTGAAGGTGCCATGAACTCCTTTGGAACATGATCAACGTTGAGTGGGCCATAGCAGAGTTGGTAAAAAAATGCCCGCGGGTCCAACGCAAAGCTCACCAAGACTTGGATCAGATCATTGGGCTGAATCGTGTGATGAACGAGTCAGATATCTTGAACATCCCTTACTTTGAATGTGATTTCAAGGTGCTCTGTGATTGCAACCACCAAAAGCATTAACGCTCCCCTAGTTATCCTTTACTCGTACCGAAATTTGACATTCCGAAAGAAACTTTCTTTCGAAATATATGGCCCATAGCCTGCGATCCATCAACATGGGCTAACCCATTAGAATTTAACGCCAAAGGTTCTTGCAAAAGGATGTTCATATAAAGGGTGACGATTTTCGACTGCTGCCAGGCGGATATGTCCAGCTCCGCATCTTTCTATAAATTTATTGATGTCATCGTGGATGCTTGGTAGACTGTGACATCATTTTCAATGGACTCCGTCGAAGGCACTGGAGGAAATTAACATGTCGGAGAGCCCTAGACTGATATATGAACACTCTGTTACAAATTTTTCCTACATAGAGTTAGTTATTTGATCACTTGTGTAAATATTCATGTGACTTGAGTTCTAGAAGTGTTATTTAAGTGATTAAGAAATCAACAAATTTATTTATTTTTTTTGAATTTGAGAGTATACAATTTTATTTGCGTCTGATTTTTGTCTTTAATTCGGTTCAGCTTAAATAAGCGAGATTTTTATTAGTAGAAAACTGATTTAGAAGAATTGACTGATTCCGGTTACTAGAGTGGCTCTATGCTGATTAATGATAAGATCTCTAAGCTAATCTCAGCTTTAAATTACCCATTTTACGGGCTTAAGAAATAATGATGTTTGAGTTTTGTTGCGTTGCACTGGTTATAATAAAGGAAAGCTTATGAAAATAATGAAGAGATACGGTTTTGAGATACAAATATCTTTTGACATATGGTGAGGTTCTCTTAGAGTGTGAATATAGGTTAAGCTCATTACTTTTAAGCAAAATATAATATAATGAGTAATTGAGAGAAATAATTAAAAAAAAAAAAAAAAAAAGTAAAGACAACAATGAATTTGTATAATTCGACTTTGAGTCTACATCCACGAGAAGAGCTATTAAAAGATATTTCCTATACTGATAAATGATTATAAATGATAATTTTTTAGTAATATATGTAATGTATTCTAGTTTTTAATTTAGAACGGGTGTGAATTAACAAGAATAGAAAATACGGATGAATTAAATGAAGTCATAAGTTACTTTTCGAGTATACTTAGTATTCTGAGCTGATTGAAGGTGACTGACTATTGATAAGATTTTCAGTAGCAACTCCAACTTCCGGTTAAATATCTTACGGCTTTGATTAAGAAATGTTTAGGGAGAGAAAGATAGAGAATGAATCTTCAGATGGTCAGATTTCTAGAAAAGGAGAAGAAACTTGAATGTGAGTAGCAAAAGTAAAAGGAGAACAAGATTTTTCTGGAGAGAGTCTTTGGTGAGCTTCTTCTTTTTCTCTCTTTCAAGTGAATAACCTCCTCTTTATTTATGTCATATTTAGGAGTTTATTTACCCTTTGTTCACATGTCAACAAATCATTAGATCGAATAGGCAGGTATCACAATTTCTATGAGATAGTTTACTTGCATACAAGGATAGAAAGAGAATTTTTCATATTGATTAGCTGTAAAAAAGTTGCCCAGTGAAAAATATTTCTTTGTTTTGTGGTCTATCATTAGTATCTAGGCTTTAATTCCAATTTGGTAATCCAAGAGAGAAGTAAATTAGATATTTAATCATTATTTTTAATTCTTTTGCAACTCAAATTAAATAATATATATATATATATATATTACATAATTTCTATATATACGAATATATATTACATAATTTCTATATATACGAAAATAAATTTAGGTTAAATTGAAATTTGATCAAAATAGTCGAAAAGTCCTATTTACATTAAATTTAAGTATATTAAAATAAAATTTTAGTTTAATTGAAATTAGTCAACAACTTTAAAAATCTTACATTTGGTCAAAAAATATTGGCGTTTGGCGTTTGGTTAAAGGTTTTCAATTTAGTCCTTCGAAAAAATAATTTTGAGCTTATCAAATCATCACAATATTTTAATATTTAATAAAATTGAAGCATTTATAAAAATTCACCTAAACTTGATTGATTTCTTCTATGCTTTTTTTAAATATTGTTTGGCGAATTTTATTTAAGTTTTTTGTTAAAGTTTTATAAATTATTCTTAAATTTTTATTTTATTTTTGCTTTAATAACAAATTTTTTGTTATCATTGAAATATAAATTTGTATGATCACAAGGTCGGCATAGGTGTTACCTTTTGCTTAGCGAAGCTGTTAATCTTCTATTGTCTCTTCCTTGTTCATAGTGAGTTCTTCATAGAGTATAATGCATAATTCTTTTGAAAACAGACAAAGAAGAACACCTTAGATTGGTCTAGATTTCTTTACCAATCAGCATTCTCCCGGTGTCCCGATAAAAGGGGCCACTGTTGAGTGTTTGTATGTTAAATTTTAGAATAGGCCGGTCTTAATTGTTATGCATTATTCATCATTCCTGTCTCCCTCTATCACCTCATAGACCACTTTATTTGGGCCAAAACTTTCTCAAAGATTTGATTTAATTGGCCCTAGTTGAATCTCTAAAATCCATACCAAACATATTCTCTAAAACGAAAGATCCATTTTCTACCCAAGTTGAAATGAAGAACATGACAACTACCAAATTACAAGAGATTAAATGCAAATAGTAAAGGTGAAAATAACAATTAAATTTAAATAAAAGGAACCTATTTGCTTATTGAATAAATATATGATTTTTTGTTTAGATTGTCTATTTTCCTCTCATTTTCCTTTCATTTCTTTTGTAATTAAACAAGACTCTGGTCTATTTTATCTCATTTACTTCCCATTTCCTCAGTAACCAAATACGTACCTAGTGCGGAAAGATTGTTGTTACATTCAGTTATTTGAGGTACAAAGAACTATTCGAAAGCATCAAACCATCATTTCATTTGTTCTTCAATCTTCTCATTGACCTCCAATGATGCACTTCTCTATATTACATGTTTTTCCCCTGCGCGACAACGCCGTGTATAACATACACACAAAATTCACAAGCCTTTATTTCCATATGTTTCCCAAGAGTACCTCTGAAGTCAAGAATCTCGGAAGAAACATTTACTTGATAAGATGGCATAGTTTTCACGCTAGTTAGTGATTGCATAATGCGTTATGTGAATTACATCTTCTGGTCTATCCGGTGGATGACTCTTGTTTCTCATTCTTAATGCCTGGTACTCCTTGTATAGGAATCCTCTGTACTTTGGTGGCTCTCCTATCTCTTGAGTGAACTGTGGCAATGGTTCTACCCACTTGTCTCCCTGCAAGGTATAGAAGTATGCATACGAGTATCGATCTTTGTCTTTGGGTCTCACCACTCGGTGAGTTGCACTCTTGAATTTGTTGTTGCTCAATACCTTCTCCAAATATTCCAGGAGCAAAGATTAATACCAGACAAGTGGTTCTAGTAATACCCATAGACTTAATAAACAATTTTTAGCTTAATTAGGATAGAAATAACCTTCCAAACAATTTGCTCTATCTTAATTGTCAGAGAAATTAGGAAATCAGAATACAATGTGAAAGTACATTCGCAGTTTTTGCAGGGCTACAGCACCGGTTCTGCGTTTTCTTCTAGGAAGAATAGGAATTCATAAAGATTATATATCTTAGCCTTTACCCATTAGAATCAAATTCAACGACATACGTATCTTTATTTGAAATATCGAAAGCTGAAATAAACTTAGATCATGAAAAGTTCAGTCATCAGTGCTACCCTGATCCTTTTCAATTTTAGTAGCATAGAGAAAATGACGTCAGATAATGAGCAGGGTGAGTTTTTCTTTGTACCTGAATAACATCGCCTACATTGACCACAATTTTGTCTTTAGCAGGAATTACAGGAATCCATTCACCATTCTTGTTAACTTGTAGGCCTCCAGCATCATCTTGAAACACGAACGTGATGCAATTCCCATCTTCGTGTTCCATTATTCCATTATTTTCAGTTTCTGTCGCTGGGAAGTAGTGCAAGGCTGTCATGAAATCCCAGCTCCTATCATTGTTATATTCTTTGAGGAAGTCGGGAGGGAGACCTAAGCACTCATTCAAAATGCACTCTATAACCATGCCTGTCTTCTTCAAGCGGGAAAATGTATCTTCCAATACCTCCCTAACAAAATAAAGAATGGTGATGGTTAATTAGTCAAACAATTTGGTTCTGCATTGCTTTTGCAATTAAGAGGAAAATCACTTGGGAAATGCTAACAACATTTGCCGTTAAATTATCAGTTTCTTTTTCTTAACAATAAATGAAATTTGAAAATGATGAACAGACTTCAAACATACTTGAAATCAGGTGGGTTCTGTGGGTAGACGTTGAAGCTAGACCCTGGTGGGAACACCAGCACATACTCGTTCTTGTCTGGGGAGTGTGTCTGCTGTAACCAGCAGGAAGCGGTGCACCAGACCCTGGACTAGACTTGAGTTTCACCTCATCCGGGTAACCGAAAAATGTCTTGGACAACTCAAGAGCTCGCTTCAACAATTCTGGAGGGATCCCATGGTTCACAATTTGGAAGAAGCCGTACTGAGAGCAAGCTTGACGGATCACATCGGTGGCTTTCTTCTTGCCATCTTGATCGCCTTCTGCGAGGAAAGGGGAGAGATCAACGACGGGGACGCGGGCAACCTCAGCCATTTCAACACTAAACTAGAGGTTTTTCCGTTGTAGCAATATTGCTTAGAAACAAATACGTAATTTTAAATTCTGCTCATCCCAAGTACAAGCATTTGCCTTGTCTTGCTAAGATTCCTGTTATGGTCGGTCAATTATGCTCAAGTAGTTATTGATTAAATACCTAATCTATTTTGAAAGAGCCGTTCAAATTTCAAACGAAACGCTTGAGGTTGCGACAAATTAAAATGTCATTTCCTGAACGACGTTATTATTATAATAGCACTTAGTTTGGACTAATCCGTAAGACCAAACGAATACTTCGAAACAGACAGAGCAGTTGCCCCAGACTGGATTGATTATTATAATAGCACTTAGTTTGGACTAATCCATAAGACCAAACGAATACTTCGAAACAGAAGCTGCGGCTCCCCCCCACTGGATTGACATGTTCTTACTGTTGCAACCTTTCAATTGCCCAATGAATCAAGTACAAATGTCCGTGATACTTCAATCCAACATGTTGTCTAACCAATTACTTCAAATGAAATTAGTGATACTGGATATATCAAAACGAGTAACCCAACAAAACCTAACATGTATGGAATCATGGATTCTGGGTACATAAGCGCCCAAAGCAGCATTATATCACATCTTATAATTGTAATTCTTCATTTATGGCATAGTTTGAAACAGAAGTAAAATAAATAACCTCGTTCTATTACCATCTGAATAGAATATATTGGGGAGGGAACTCACAAAAATAAACCCAAAGTGGAACACCAAAAAAAGAGCCTTGAATAAAAAGAAAAAAAGTTCGAACTATAGCCTGTAGGAATTGCCATAGCATATACACTAGAAAAAGCTATCATTAAAGAGTAAAGCGGGCACCCTCCCATGTCACCTTACTACAGCAACCACTAGAGACAACTTTACACCAAGTTGTTACCAAACCAAGGAAAGCTAACATAATTGAATATTTGGATCTATTCAGTTGCCTTCCTCGTCACCATCTTCGTCATCCTCCTCTCGATCATCTTCGTCATCATCAGAGTCGTCATCATCCTTTCCCTGTCAATGGAAAAAAATTTAGAAATACAAACAACATTTTGAGGAGATTTTTGTCAGCAACTAAAATACTGTATGCTGTGCATTCTCCTTGGAAACCAGGACTGATCAGTTATTATTCTTTCTTCTGCACAAATGAAAATGTGCTTTTTTAAAATTGGTAGAGTAAGAGTTCAAAAGACACCATCTGTTTGGTCACTCAGTGGAAATGATAATGACTTCAGATTATCTGCACCAAATGAGCTTCATAACTTATTGCACATTAAATTTTCGTTTAATTCAATTGATTTACTAAGTTTTCATTTTCAGTAACGCAAATTTAGAACTGCTGTCCCCAATTACAAATAACATAATGCCTTCTAATGCTTCATGTGCAGATCGAATACTTGTCCAATTAACATCTCGACGTGGCATTGTTTTGTCCAAATACAGACTATAGCAAAAGCATTCCCTACTAAATATTACTATCCTCACACAGATATTATGACAATAACACAATAAGTTACATGTAACTCCAACGTGAACTGTGAGCAGCAAACCAGAATGACAAGGTAAGACAGCAATTAGGTATTTCATTTTGTAAATCCAAAGGAAACTAAATTCAATTAATTGTCCCATCAAAGATATAAAATAAAGGCTTATTTTACCTCTTCGTCAGCTTCATCCCCTTCAAACTCCTCTTCATCAGCTTCCTATAATACAGCCGTTGATTACCATTAAAAAAGTGATTTAGGCCATCCTTAGATTTCAAACGATATAGAAAGGAAACCAAGAGAGAAATGGAAACAAAAAAAAAAAAAAAATCCCAACAATTACATTGTTAAAATAAGTTAGAGGATTAGGCCATAAATCCTCCTTGATAATCTCTGCAACCTGCACATTGTCGAGAAAATACAAACACCTCAACACAAGAGGAAAGAACCATCTGCTCAACATGTGATATAGATCTCTACATTCAATCTGCACATGCATAGAACTACCTCATCATGGATACCATCAATAGTATCCTTCTCCTGAGTATCATTGAACCAGGTGAAGAAGCTGCACTCATAAACACAATATCACAAATTACATAGCATAACTACAATATACAAAACTTTGGGAATCACAAAAGAAAGATACTTTTCAAATGAGACTGCCAAGAGGAATCATCTTTCTTTCCTAAGTTAAAATTCAGTTTACCAAAAGTATTATAATGAGAAAATCATAAAGAAAATAAGACTTGGAGTTATTGTGCCAATTTCTTTCAACTGCAAGACAGATTACTAGACCTCAACAAAGTTATACAGCATTGAAGTCATAAGGAAAGGGTATGCTTAATCAACATTTCAGCAGAAACTAAATATATCTAAAGAGATGTTAATGCATATATAAATGTTGAAGCAATTCATTTTGATTTGAGTCATAAAAACCATAAGAGATCTTGAACACATATATCTTCACTTTTCATCTTAAAACAAAAGAAGAGCAGCAGCAACAACAATAACAACAAAAAAGATTAGCATTTAACTTTTTCTGTGAATTATCCATGGGAGGAGAAAAAACAAGAATCTTGATAATCAGATCATGTTTCTTTTCACCAAAGATATAGACTGACCAAGTCCGCACTGTTTGGCCAACTGACATGCTCAATCTAATCAATGATGGAAAATTCTTAAACTCTGATGAAAATAACAAGAAAATACTTGTGCTATATGATGAGCACGAATCAACAGATTACATACAGATGCAATTAACCAATTTAGCTCAACATTAGATAGTAATTTCAGGTTATTGCGTGCATCAAATCTTCAATGTTGAAAAAGCGAAAAAAAAAGAAGAAAGGACCATCACAGCAAACTGTTTTAACCACTACTTTTTAACTACAAAGGCTAATAGGATAAAACCCAACCTTTCTTCAGAAAATGGCCTCTTGTTTCCTTTCTTCTCATGATTAACTCCATTCGGTATGCCCTTCATAGGCAAGGAATGTAATAGAATCAAAACCAAAGCAAAGTAAGAAGGATACTATTGCCTGAAAGTTAAAAACAACAACTGAAAACCCTTACCATGCCTTCTCTCCACTTGATTGTTGTAGCAGTAATTTTCATTGAACCCTCATCATCGAGGAAGGTGAAAGTCTTTGTGAGTTTGACATCCTCAAAATAAGGATTGGGGGAGAAGTTCTAAAAAATCGAAAGAAACAAACAAAAAATACAATCAACCATTCATCAATAAGAAAGAGCATGAAATAATGTTACTACTAAGCAAGCTAAGTCCATCAAAAGAAAAGAAATGGAGCAAATCTTTATTATTTACAAAACTAAACGGGACAGAAACAAACTCACAAATGTGATGGAGTATCCTGATTTGACATCTTTAAAATCCTCAACTTCCAGAGAGTTCAAGTACCTGAATATCTATCAAGGGGAAAAAAGGAACATAAATTTCGAGATAAAGACATTCGACACACTAACACCAAGACTAGAGAAACAAGTGAACAGGTATTATGGTAATTGTCAATTTAAATGAATGGGATCAAAAAGAAGTAATATCATTTCACATTCTAAGTATAACCAAAGATTAATGAAGCTGCAATATAAGGGCTAAAATCCAATTGTAATTTTGTGTAACATTATAACCTTCTGATCCTCTTCGCTCAAAAGCTCACCAAGAGCGGGATGACTAATAAACTGCAGAGAACAGGGAAAAATGTCAATTTAAAGAAAATCTCTGAACATGATATATCAGCAAATTATGAGTTCCCCTATGCAAACAAATACAAATAGATTACTCACAGCAGTTAACCAGAAATCAGGAATGGATTTGATGATATCATTTCGTTTATCATAGACTGGCTTTCGTATCACACTATATTTCTGCTCCACTTCTAAGACTTTCTCACTTGCCTCTTCATTGATCTAGAAGAAGATGCTCAGAGAGATAATTGAAAATTTACTATTTAGAAGTTCATGAATTACGGTAAGTTCACAGGAAAACATGCTTCATATGCAAGTGCACTCTTTTAGAAATAAAAAGTGACTACATGTAAGCGCACTCCTTTAGCAATAAAAGTAACTAAATGTAAAAGGTATTAGTAATATCATATCATTATGAAGTATATTGAGCAATAATACAAGAAGTTCAAACTGCATGAAACAGAAATATAAAAATACAAAACATTTCAAATTACCCTCAAATACAATAATGCAGTTTCAGTTAGTTCATCGCAACAGTGTCATAATGATAAAAAGAGGTGACTTACAAAACCAACGATCACCCAATCCACAAAGAACTAACAATACATTAAACTGATAACAAGTAAAACTACAATATCATTATATTCAACCTGCATTTTATTTAAAAAATTGAAAAGGATAGATTTCAATCTCTGCTTGCAGTTCTCTTTTTTCCCTGATAAATTTTTTATTTTTTATTTTTTATTTTATTTTTATTTTTTTTTCTGGGCATCGGATTTTTTTTCCTCGGGAACAAAATTTATGGTCAGTACACCCCATTGGTCATTTGGTTGCCCTAAAATTTTATTATACAAACGATACTTAGTTGTATTACTCAATTTTACCTTTCAGCATTCAGTCCAAAAATGTCTCCACTATAAAAGCACCACGCATAAAACGCAATACTTTCTTACTTCACTTTTCTCAAATTTCTCAGCATACAAACAGAGTGTAAATCAGAAAATAGATAAAACAAGAAACAACGTAAATAACAAAACTACTAGAATAATGAAATTGTGTAAAAATATAACCTTTTCAAGCTCATCTTGGATCTCCTGGAGTTTTTCGATAGAAAGAACAAGTTCCGAGTCAATTTGCTCTGCGTTTTCTTCTTCAACTTTCGTTTTCTTGCCCTTGTCTGCCACCATTTTCTGTTGGTAGCTATAACGAAAACCCTAACCCTAAAATTCTCTCCCTTGAGCTCTCTCTTTCGATGAGTGCCTAAAACCCTATTGGCTTTGCTTCACTTTACGCTTCCCATTTTGTATCTGATCGAACGAGAGGACAAATGAGTTAGGGTTTTGGTAGTTTATATAACTTACGTTCAATCGTAAACATGTTTCAACCTTTGACTAATCAATGCTTGACACGACGACCAAAGGGAGGGGTATCTACGTCATTCTGATTACCCTGTTTGGGGATACTATGGTAAATTTGAAATCGAGATTTCCTCTCCTAGATTTTGGTGTTGCACGGTATCTTCTTATTGATTTTGATAAATTCACATCGGATGATTGAATGCTAATCAGGCCACCAAGAAGATAGTTTCCTACAAATTGATGTCTTTTTACTGTGGAACGAAGACAAATTAGAAATGTTACTTATTTTTTTTTTAAATATTTATAATAAATATTTCTACAATTTTTAAAGTATTAATTATTTTTTATTAAATTATTTATAGTAAATATTCTCTATAATTTAAAAAATAACAGTTACCCCTTCAAAGATAAAAATATATTATATAAATTTTTAACTTTATTATATAAGTCACTAATTAAATTAAGATATGATATATTTATTTATATCAAATAATTCTTATTCAAATTAATAAATTATTGAATTATTTTTTAAAAATAAAAATATTTTAAATTTTTAGTATTTATTTTTAATTATAATTATAATTTATCTCATCTAATTTTTTATTCAAATATAATATATTTGATAATTTAAACTGACATGAATTTATAATTTATAATATTTTAAAACTAAATTTATTAATTTAGATCAAACTGAACTCGTAATTTATAATATTTTAAAATTAAATTTATTAGTTTAAACTTTATAAATCATATATTTGAATAAAAAAATTAAATAAAATAAATTATAATTAAAATTAGTAATTAATAATAAAAATAAATAAGAATAAGTACTAAAAATTTTATCATTTAATTAATATTTAATAAATTTATTTTAAAAATATTTATAAATATAAAATTATAAATTAAATTTTTTTGTAATATAAAGTATTATAGTCCTCCTATATATTTAATAAATTTAATTCAAATATTTTAGAATTTAATTTTTAAAAGTTAAATTAATAAATTTAAATTTAAAATATTATAAATTATAGACAAATTATAAATTATGAGTTCAATTTAATTTAAATTATTAAATATATTATATTTGAAAAAAAAATAGATGAGACAAATTATAATTAAAATTAATAATTAAAAATAAAAATAAAAATAAATAAGAATAAGTAGTAAAAATTTAAAACATTTTTATTTTTTAAAAATAATTTAATAATTTATTTTGATAATTATTTTATTTATGAGGGTTTAAGGACTATATTTAAAAAAAATTTAATAATTTATTAATTTAAATAAATATTATTTGATATAAATAAATATAATTTAATTAGGGACTTATATAATAAATGTTAAAAATTTACACAATAAAACTTAATATTTTTATCTTTAATAAAAAGAATATTTGTTATTTTTTTTAAATTACTGGTATTGATTACAAATATTTTAATAAAAAATAAGTGATATTTTTAAAAATTATAAAATTATTTATAGTAATATTCGAATAGAGATGAATAATATTTTTAAAAATTATAGGTGTATTTGCCTTTTTTACGGACATATTATTCGCCCTTGACAGTTTTTCTTTGGTATATTTTCCTTTGATTACAAATAACTAATAAAAAATAATTACAAATAACTTATTTTCACTTCTTTTAACTTATAAATTTAATATCTCTAAAAAAGCCACTAGTTTTAACTAATGATATTTAATTTCTTAAAAAAATAATATTTAATTAAATGAATGTACTACTTACATAATCCAGTGTATTATTTTATTTCTCTTTTCGAATACAGTAGGGATGCAAGATTTTAATTGAAAATTTATGTTCTGAACAACGACCGGAGTCCGAAATGGAAGCAAATGGGAATGAAGTAGTTGGGCATAGAATGAGTGGGAAAATCAATGAAAGTTTGTATTTGGGCTGAAATTAAGTCCATCAATTATTGGGCCACCATTTCCACGAGAAATACTAGACCACGAGAAATATAGTTTGCCTTGGTGTTACCTATTTTAAGTTTTTACTTTAGGGCCCATTTTCATTCTTTTAATTCTAGGAAAGGTTCGAGTTCTGACCGAATCAACTAGTTAAATAGCAAGGTGTCAAAATTAACAGAATTGGTGCATGAAGTTTGTTGTTTGCTGATGAGTTTCGCATGTACTCCTCTTGTAAATTGGAAAAGTTTGGTATAAAACAACGTTCTCAATTTTTATTACCATCTTCTACACATGTATACTGAAGTCAAAAAGTAATACTCGAGAAATGAAGTTGTTTTCTTTTCTTTATTGTTTAAGCGAGAAATGAAGTTAGAGTTTGTTTTATGTATATAGTGACCGTCACTATCAATAGAAGGTAGATCGGGTTTATAAAGTCCAGAGAAAAACTTTTAATAGTCTCGTTTAGGGGTTTACCAACTTCTCTCATGCTTGATTTTATGAAAACCTCTAATTGCATATCCTATCAACTGAGTAGTATTTATTGGTTTATTACGAATTGTAACGTATGTTTTAGAATTTAGCTAGGATATTATGGCTTTTAATTTTAGAGCTGCTTTGAGATAAATTGCGAGTTATCATGTATAAATTAAGGTGCGAGAAACTTTAGTTACCAAATAGAAGCAAGCATCGTTTAGCTAAAAACTTCACCAAATTTGTGAAACATGAATTCCCTGAACATATATATGCCTTTGTAATCTAACAATTTGTTTTTTGCTACAGAAGCAAACTTTTCGGTGTTTTGCTTTCTAGACTAGCGATGATGTTAAAACTAGAAGACAATAGTTTGATATCTTTAAACTTATCTTCATGCCTTTTAGTAGGGGACCGGTTATTCGATTATGATATATAATGCTTTTCTCTCAGCAAACTTATCACTGCGGGGTCAGTTCATATACAATGGAAGAATGCTTATGCTGAGCACACCATTGAAACCATTCCTCATTGCCTATTCTAATTGGTACATTGACAATTATTACGTGCAATATCCAAAGAATTTAATTAATTGATTAAGATGATGTCAATCCAATGGCATTAATCCCTTCACAACATTCCATTGCGAGACTTGTGCTTAATTTATTAGATATCACACCTAGAAAATTTTGGTAGAAATAATTATTGGTTAGTATCCATATTAAGAGGTTGGATGTGATGTACAAACTCTCTCTGTCTATTGTATTAATGACTTATTTACTTTTATTTCTTGCTATTCCCTCTGCATCACTTCAAGCACATGGTCTCCTTCCTCTGGTATCTTTGGTCCCTTTTCATACAGTTTTTGCAGGCAATAATTTATGCATATATACTTAGCATAGCAACATTGCATGATCATCATCTGATCATCATATTATTAGAAGAACTATTCTGTTGAAGTCATGGTGTTAGAATGCATGAGATTTACAAATGCATTTTGCTTTAGGTGATTACTGTTTGTCAATTGTTAAATTATCTAATAGCAACGTCAACGGGATCTTTTCAAGTAAATTGTGAAAAAACTGTAGCCAAACAGTAAATATTGTTGATTTTTTAAAAACCTTATCTTCACAAAACTAATCTTCACTATATATGCTTCTTCAAGGATAATTTCCATGGTCAATGTCTCAAAATGCTGATCAATGATCACATAAAAACCTCAGCTTCTATTGTGTGATTGGATTTAGCATAACCTGACACATTTGGTGTTTATGTGATTCCCGATCTTGGTTTTGGTGGAAAAGAACATCACATGCATGGGATCCACCTTTTGCTGCAAGATTGGTTATGGAATTGAATATAGCTGGCTACCCACCTTGCTCATGAATATGCACAGTTGAGTTGATGAACGTGTCATTGTGGACGACATTCCTCAACAATTCCCATCATTTCAATTATAACACTGTTTAAACGTCCCGTCCTTCGTTAAATTCCAGAGAAAGAGGAAACCTAGACCCATCAATTCTTGAACTTGTGGCACTTGCTCATCCGCTGCCATTTGCGTGATCACGAGTAATTTGCTCTTCGAATCCAAAGATCTTTCATCTTAAAAATGCTCAAGTCGCCAATCCCTAAAACGGACTATGTAATATACTTTATTTGCCGGATTACAGCCCTGATTTCGATTTCGCATCTTTGCATCCAAAATCCTTGGAGATTCATCTTAGCGGGTAGTGTGTTCCGTGTTCGTAGTTTTTCTATTTCGACTTGCCCCCTCGCCATGATAGAATAAGAATAGGAATGAATAAATGACTCGTGAGATTGGGAGAAACTCCAGGCGAATATGAAGCGCTATGTTTATGAATGTTAAAGTACACCCTTAAAATTTCTGATTGACTTCTACGAAATTTACTCATGTTTTGGTATTGCCATTTGAATTTTTCAATATTATGGATCCATGGCAAGTTGAAAAGAGAAGTTTCGGTCGACTATAACAACCAGTTTGGTCGACTGAAACTCACAATCATTCTGTACCTTTTTAGGATAAGGTTTCGGTAGATTTTCCTTGTCGTTGATTCTATGTACAGTTTCAGCTACTCTCACTGCTTTCTGACTCTTGCACCCCATTAGTTTGATTGGAAGGTTGCCTTGAACATCTTTGTCTGTGGATTTGGGTTTGGAAACTTTGTTATATACTGTTTTTAAATGAGTAATCATATTTTCTGGTCAGCTTCTTTCCTTCATAGTCTGAAACAACTGAGAAATCGGCAGCACTTGCTGTGACAACGCTCCACTTAATGCTTGCCACTCTTGGCGCGTAAGGAGTAGGGCTCGTGCAGCAAGACGTACCATCTGATATTTTACTTCTGAACGTTACTGGCTGTCCGATGCCTGGTATGTTCGCTATTTCAAACAGATCAGAACTTGCATCACTTTCTGAGTCTTCATACATTTGGCTCCTTACTGAGTGGTTGGGAGTCTTGGAGTTATTGGAATGGCATCCCAAGTCAGCATTGATAATTTCCGTCCTAGATTCGTTTCTATGACTTCCTTGTTCAGCGTCTGTAACCAAACACTTCCAATGATTTCGGCGACTCTTCATCTTCGATTTTTTCCTCCACCAGCTGTTTCCTAACTGCCAGATTTTGGGTCCCAGGTTTTGCAATTGGGAACGCCAAAAATCATCTTTGTTTGATTCAACGCTAATCTTCTCAAAACTTGGCTTATAAAAATCATCCTTCACCGTGATCCTTGGTAATCGCTACTTTATTCCATTTGACATGATAGAACTATGAGCAGCTAGACTGCTTTTTCTTTCATCTTTTCCGCGAATTAACCCTCCAAGCTCAACATCTTGATTAATGTAAACAGATTTCTAGCCTGAACAAGATCCGTTGCAACTAAGACCAGAAAAAAAACCTTTTCCATTTACCTTCTTTTGCTTGCATTGAGATAGTGTTCTCTGCTTAGTTCGCAGTAAAGCAGTCTGGCTATTCCAACTTGCTTCAGAACTTACGCTGGGAGTTCCTAGCCTGCTTTTGGTTTTCGAGAGGAGCAGATCAACCTGGGGAACTTTGTTATGACCATGGTTACCTGCAGTGTCAATAATTATTGGATCTTCATCCAGTTTCATATTGTAGTACTTTTCAGCATCAAAAACGCCAATTTCACCGCCCTAAGTCTTTTTTCTACCTAAGCTTCCTGAAGAGGGAAATTCTGGGCTGGAAGTGATGGAAGAATTCAGGAACCGAGCTGAATCTGTAAGCTTCTGTATGAAGTTTTCTTCTGATGTTCTAAGGTAACTAGAAAATGAAACTTGACCCAGACCCTTACTGTTCTTTTCGCTATCCATTTTCTTTTGCTAAGCTTATGGGATGGGAAAGTTGATTGGCGCACAAAAGAGATGTTGTCGACAGAGATTTTATTTTGAGGAAACTCAGAAGGACGGAGAAAGTAGGGGAGAGCACAAACGAGGGAAAGAGATCAGGACAAGCTCACAAAGTTGTCAGAAGAACGATGTCCGAATTGATATAACGCAAAGTTTTTGATTTGAGATTAGTCTTGGTGCACACTTGGTTTTCTAAGAACTACGCAAGTGGCGGCTACATCAAACTATGGGAATACAAGGTCTTACAGCCTTGGGCTTAATTGACAGCGGGTCCCTTTTAGTTTATGTTTCTAAATTTACTTAATTGACGAAGTTCCTTGTACTTTTATTACTGGGAATTTATCTTGTTGTTTGTAGTTTGATGATAATGAATACTACTTTAAAAGCAGGATCCACTGGTTGTCATATGGACAGTGTGGCGACAAATGGATCTCAAATGCAGAATGAGATCTCTGCCATTGATATAGTGGATGTGGCTTCTCAGGATTCCAAATCTATATGAATGGATGGTAGCTCGTGGCTTTTTGATCATAAAACAAGATTTCAAATCCTTAATATCATTATAAAATTAGCAAAGGTTAAGTCGGAGAGATTGAATGTCGATGCATATTATGCGTTCAAAAAAATTATTTTATAGAATCGAATAAATCAAGGGAGTTAACAAAGAACTCAAAATCTGTTTACAGACAACAGGCGCAATAATAACCAACTAGATAAATATAAAAAAGTAAAAATAAATATAGAAGACAATAATGCCTCGAGTATTTATGAATTAAGATTTCTCTAATAGCCTGAAAGAACATGGGCTGATTAACGTTATATTCAATAGAAGCCAATGCCCGTGGTTGACGACAAAACGCCTCAGATTAGTCAGCAGGGTCATCATTTTCTGATGAAAACACATCGAAGTCACTGTCTTCTATCTTGTTCACCATGAGGATGTCGTGCTGGTTTCCCCAGCATCCCAATATCGCTTGCAGCAAACAATATCTTTTCCGAGACAAGAGGACCCTCTGCA
>JAWDEX010000016.1:2963083-2996217 GCA_035221805.1 Trichilia hirta | reverse complement strand
TAAAAGTATTTTAAATTTTATTTTTAAAAATTAATTTATATATTTTTAATATAAAATATTATAAATTAAAGTATTAAATTTTAAATTAAATTTAGTAAAAAAATTAATTATTTTGTTATAAAAATTTAAGATCTATATGATAAAAGTCAAAAACTTTATGATAAAAATATATATTTTTATTTTGTATAAGGAGAATATTTATTATTTTTTAAAATAAGAGGGGGTATTTGTTATAAATTTTTTGATAAAGGAGAGTTTGGTTTTTCGGTAGGGGAGAATTTGTCTTTCTCCCTTATAATATCATTAGCTACCTACGTGACTAATGAAATAAAAATTAATGCCCTTTATTTGTAACAGTTAGACAATGCATGATGGGTATTTGTATCAAATATATAAGGGGTGGTGCTAATGATCAATAACTGAGAAAAGTGAAAGCTATTAATGGTAAATCAGCGCATAAAATTATAGTACTTCTTTAATTTTACTACTTCAATTAACTTTGGATGTGATTGATACTATTTTGTTAAAATTTTGCTAATAAAAATTTAATCGAAAAAAAAAAATGTACATATTGTTTTTTTGATAAAACTCTTTCTCTCAAAAAAATATTAATCAGTCACTTTATAAAAATAATGCATGTTAATGCTACATATAAAGACGACACATGCTAATGCAATATATTAACTACTCAAAAGTTAGTATAGGGAAAATATAAGAATTATTTTAATATAGTTTAGAATATAAAAGAGTAATATGTAATTTTTAAAATATTAAGGATTCAATTGAAATTTACTATTAGATAAACGTGAAGAGTTTGGAAGAGTTGGATAGACGGCCAAATAAAATGGAGGAAAAAAATTGAACGGATGGGAAACGAAGCATGTGGCCAAAATCCATGATTTAAGTAGGTGGCTATTTTATAATTGGAAAATTGTTTCAACTGTTTCAATTTCGAGACGCAAAAGAAACAGAGGAAAGGAAACCAGGAGAGTGAAGGAGGAAATGAAGAGAAAGAAAGGAAAAGAAGAAGAGAAAGAAAGAAGAGGGAGAAAAAAGGGTAAAAAAAATAGTAAATTTTGTAGTAAATTTTTATTAATTTTTTATATTTTAAAATTAATAAAATTAAGTATTATATTATATATATGTGTGTGTGTATGTGTATGTGTGCGCGTTCTCGCGTTTGAGCGTGTATTAAATAAATTAATTAAAATTATAAAATAATAAAATATTTTACTAAATAAATGTATTAGTTCACAAGTATTGCTTTTAATTTTTTATAAGAATAAAAATTCAAAACTAATTTTAAAATAAGATAATTTGATCACTAAATTTTTTTATAAATAAGTGACATAAATATCTTTGTTAAACAAAATTTGTTTTTGATTTTTTAGTGAATGTCTATAAAAATTTTTAATAAATCTATGCATTATTATAGATTTTAAATAATTTAGACAGCCATGCAATAGTATGAATATTTTAGAATTATTAGACTTTTGGTTGATTATTATATTATAATTATATGATACAATTCATATAAAAAAGTTAAAAAAATTTTTAATATGTAATTTTTGTTCAAAATATTAGAAGTAATAGAAATAGGATTAAAATTTTTTAAGATATGCATAAGTATATGACCTTTTGAATGTATAATTTATTTTTACATACTAATAAGATTATAATTCTTTTAAAATCTTTAATCATATTCACAGGACTGATATGATATTAATTTTAATTTTAACTTTTGTCAGTTTTAAAAAATATCTTTTGATTTCGCAAGATAATATATGTAAATGTATTGTCGGTAAGGTATATATTTTTCTTTTTTTTTAAGAGAGATAATTTACTAATATTAATTTTTTATTAAATTAAATTTTCATGTAAAGCAAAATGTGATGACACAAAGACACACGACATGTAGCTACAAAAATACTAAAAATAAAGGAAAATTATAATGACAACAATAACTAGAAAGGTATAAAATAAGAGATTTAGTTAAATTTTCATATTTTCATCAATTATTAATTGTTTGATGTTCTTATCTTTGTCTTTAAAAAAATTAAAGACACTAAGATGAGTAAAATCTTTTAAATTTAAGTTATTGGTAAAATTAGTATCCACTCTCTTTTTAAATTTTTATAAATATTCTGTAAGTTTTCCACCATTACCTGTTTTCTCCGTATTGTATACAAGGAGTATCAAAGAATTTTTAAAATTTATCATTTAAATCTTACTTTTTATAAATATTCTACTTTTAATAGTTATATTTATTATTTTATCATGTTAGAAATTTGACAATCATAGGATAATATCTAAGCAATTTTTTTTTAATAATTTTTGCAATGTTCATAATTGTTAATAGTGTGCACATTTGCTTACGAGAATGGCATATATTCAATTAGATATTTTTATAATTTCTCAAAAAAAATTATTATTTTTTTCATTTGACAAAAGACGAGAGATGAATTGAGAATATTGTTAAGATTTATATTTTTAATATTGTTGCTATAAAATTACATTACTCGTAAAAAAAAATAAAAAATATTTTTTCTATTATTTTTTGTTCAGATACTTTTTTATTATATAATTTTAGATATGAGACAACTTAAAAGAAAGCATAGTCATATTTAGCAATAGTATTATATTTCTATTACTTATATTCATCTACTCATTTTTTGCTTTTGAGAAAACTATACTTTTGCGATGATCAAATCTTTTTTTTAAGTTCTTCTACAAATTTAGTGGATTTTTAATTATTAAATGTTAAGCTTCAAGCTCTCATGTAAGGGATAATGTAGAAAAATTATAGTTTTTTTTTTTTTTATTGATCTTAAAAAAATAATTAATTTTTTTTATTTTATTGTATCCTTTAATCTTAAGGTTTAGAGATGCATTTTTATATTTAAATTTAAAAAAAAAAAATTGTTTTCAATGACAACAAAAGGGAAAATTTTTAGATATTGAAGACTTGATATTTAATTTTAGTCATTAAAAATAAAGAAAAATTAATATCATAATAACAGAATATATATCACATAAAAAATATCAAAATATCAAAATTTTTATGCATATATTTAGAACTCATATTCACATATATAATAATTTACAAATTTAAAATTTTTGGCTTTAGTTTAATAAACATTATTAGAACTTTAGGTCTAAATTTATAATTGATATTTAGAATTTTATTTTCAAATTTAATTTTAAAACTTCAAATTCTGACTAATTATGTTAAAATTTCAAATTTAAGATATAAAGAAATAATATCAAAAAGATATCAAAAGTAATAGAAATAAACATAAAACTATTAAAATTTAAATGTATATGCATATTAAGGAGTTCAAGCCCATATAAATCTTTAATGTTTAATAATTGTTATTTAGGACTTTAGACTTAATTAAAATAAAATTTCACATCCAAATTTTAAATTTCAATAAATGAGATTAATTTTAAAACTTTAATTTTTAAATTACTCTCTCTCATTATTATTATTATTATTATTATTATTTTGATAGCATAATACCAATAAAAAGTGATATGCTATCTTTATTTTTTTATGTGAAAAATAAATTTTAATGAAATTCACATAATATACTCGTAAGAAAAATTGCATAATAATAATTATGTCAAATCAAAGTAATACAATTATATAAATAAAATAAGTACAAAATAATATGAAAGAATTTAACTGAAATTTTAAAGAAATAAAATAATTCATATACCAAGTGATATTAATAATGTGTTGTAAATTTAAGTTAAGAATGTAAATGAAAAAGATAGATAATTTGAAAGAAATTAAACAGAACAATTAAATAACTCAAAACGCGAATGGGAGAGAGAATGTGGAATGCTGAACGCTTGTGTCAAGTATATGGGAGGTGCTGCTAGTGGTCAATTAGGAAAAGGATGAAAGCCGTCAATGATAAATCAACACATACAATTATAACAAATTATTATTTTAAAATCTTTTCTAATAATTCTTAATTTTTTATTTTATTTTTATATATTACAGCCGGGTTACTGTAACAAAATACAAATCGGTTAAGTGATCAGTAGAAAGCAGTATAGATGGCCAATCCAGCCATTTACCCTGGCAATAACATAATTTTTAAGTAAACTAAATTCCTTGCGTATACTATATATTGAACAAATTCTTAAATTTTAATCCAATGTTAAATTATAAACTCCGTTAACGTCAAAAAAAAAAAAATTAATTAAAAATAAATTTGCTATCTATTTAAATAATAATAAAATAAATCAATTAAAAAAAATTAAATTCTAAAATTAGGAAGTTGATTAAGTATAAAAAAATTATTAATCACTTTTGATTAAATATAAAATAATTATTAATCACTCCATAATTTTAACAAACTTTAAATGTCTAATTTTGAATTATTAAATTTTATTGCTATCCTTATTTGTTATCTCTTTTCTAGAGTTTTTATTGAAAAAAAAGATTTTGATTGACCAAAAATAGAGTGGACATTTTAAATATCCTACTTATCTCAATAATGTTTGAATAAAAAGAATTTTAATTAAAGCAAAGTTTATATTAATCAAAGAAATTGAGTAAATATCTTAAATATTTTGACCTTTTTTGATTAAAAAAATTATTTAATTTAACAAAGAAAAAGAATAGATATCCTAAATATTCTATCTTATCTCGGTTAATATTTAATTAAGGAAAGAAATTTAATTAACCCAAAAATAAAAGTAAACATGTCAAAAGTTCTACCTTATCTTAGCTAATTATTTGATTTAGGGAATTTTGATTAACCTAATTTTAATAAACCAGAGGAAGGGAGTAAGGATCTTTTATACTCTACCTCACCTCAATTATTATTTGATTAGTTTAATTAGAGAAATTTAATTAACCAAGAAGGGAATTAAACATCTTAAATGTTTTGCTTTACTTTAATTAAGATTTAATTATGTTAACTAAAATTCAATTAATCAATTAAAATAGTATACATCTTGAATATCCTATCTCTAATTCAGCTAATTGGTTTAATTTAAAGAAAATTAACTATTTAAAAAGAGAGAGAGAGTAAACATTCTATCTCAACTTTAATTAATTGTTTTGCGAGAGGAAAAAAAATTTAATTAACCAAAAAAAGGGTATAGTCATTTTAAATATCCTATCTTAATTTTGATTAATTATTTTATTAATGAATGAAAGAAAACTAATATCGTAGATATTTTACCTAAATTTAGTGAACATTTAATTTATTAAAGAAAAATTTTATTAACTAATGAAAGAGAGTAAACATGATAGTTCTTTGGTTAACATTTAATTAATTAAAAAATTATAATGTTCCAACCTGAAAACACAAGTAAGGAAAAAAAAAAAATTGAAACTAGGTATTTTGGAAACTTCAAATTTTATTAAAAAATAAAGAAAAAATCAAGAAATAAATTACTAAAAAATTATAAATTTACTGTTTATAAGCCAAATTTGGAGCTACAAGTCATGAAATACTATTTTCAGTGTTTAAATTTTGTAACCAAATCTCAGAAACGTCTAAACCAAAACTCAACCCAATTCAATAGTTAACGAATTTGCATTGGATGTTTGATGAAGACTTGACGGTACAGTAGTTCAAGGGTCAAGTTTAGAGATGTTCAAACAAAATGTCATCTCTATTGTTCACATCATGAATTAAGATCTTGTGAATGTTCAAACAAAATTTCATCCCGATTCAATGGCTAACAAATCCATATCAAACAAGTGATAAAACTTAACATTATCGAAAAATTCCTTGCCTTCTCGTTTGTCTTTCTTTTGAACGAGACTCTTTGGTGTTTTCTTTTTTCTTGAACGTGAATGAAAAATGCCCCCCTTCCAACGTGAATTGAATTTTCTTTTGTAGTCATGGACCTTTTACCCCCCATGAAAGCTTATTACTTCGTTTCCATTTTTCCATTGAAAATTTTGACATAAATCCATCTTCCCCGTTCCCTACCGTGAATGCATAAACCCTCTTTTATTCTGTCCTTTTCCCAAATGGCTTCATATAGAATCAGCTCATCAATCCATCATAACTTTCTCCCTTTTCCATCTAGTTTTGCATGGAAAATCCTTCATAACTTCCAAAAACATAAAATGGAATCCAAGATTTCTAATTGGTAAGATTACTGAAGAGGAAATTTATTTCCTTGTGATGATGATCCCACGTGCATAATTGGATTCATTCCAATTTCAAAATCCGATCAATTTTAATTGTATTCTCCCACCTCAAGATTTTGGCATCCTGATCCAATAAGTTTCCTTAATTGCAAGGACAAATGAACTTTTGGGAATTTTTGAATGAAGTTTTTTAACTACTTAATTTTATTTTTATTTAAATAACTCCCTTAAACTTTTAATTTAACTTTTTTCCTTATAAAGAATTTAATTAAATAAAAATTTTACAGATAAAATTGGGTTATAACTAACTCAAATGATATGAAGATAGTATATGACCAACCAATCCTAACCCGATTGGTTGGAGTAGTTTAAACTTTGAGTTACCATGAACTCTATTCGGTAAAATTTGTCTGCCCTTTTAAGGTAAGACTTAAATTAGATATTATATTTTTATTTTTTCAAATAAATATGTAAGTAGACCTCGCACGTAGTGTGAATTTAGTCCCCAAGACAGAGCACATGGCTATGGTTTTACTGCACGAGGAAGAAAAAAAATGGATATCGTTTAATTTCACGAAAAAGGCGCTTAATTTATTAAAGGATTCAATCTCTTTAACGGTAACATAACGTGTGTGTCCTATTAAGAAGATTGTAATACAAATATTATATGTATGTATAAGTATATCACATTCCCACCTTTATAAATAACATGGATATAGTTTTTATGAACAAGGAAGGCATAGGATTCGAACCAATTATTGAACATTCAATGGGAACATAATGTGTATGTTCTACTGAGAAGATTGACGTACCAATATTACATGTATATATGTATACACATGTATGTCACATCTATATTTCAGCTTATATTTAATAATTATTTTCTTATATAATGACTTTCCTGCTATTTCTTTCAACCATTCTTTTGTTCTCCGTCTCTTTTATCTATATTGTCACAAAGTCCATAACTATGTCAGTTTTTGCGGAGTGATTAAAGATTCAAGACTTGTTATAGCTGGTTTTCACTTAAATTTGAAAGGAAAATTGTAATAGATATTTGATAACACTAACTTTAAGTGAACTGCACACATTTTTTAGCTAACTTTTTACATTTTAACTTTTATTTCACGGCTGCTTTGAGATCAGTTGTATGCCCATAACACCTTAATAACAAACATATTTTTAGATTCAGTTATATCTGTATGAATTGATGCTATAGCTAGTTCAAAAGTCAAACTCACAATTGGAGAAACAATTTCAAGTGCTCAAAGACAATGACCGTCGGTTGACGAATACGTAATACAATATCTACCATTTCCAAAGATGACAAACATCTTCTAAGAGCTGATTATATATTATGTTGACGTTAGAACCGCGTGTAAACTATAAATCTACTAACCTAAAAGCATATATAGAATCTCTTACACCCATTAGGAAAGATGAAGGTAGAACCATGATTTATTCTATTTTCCAACACTGCATTAGAACCGATAATCGTGGAAAAAGTTTGATTTAGGGGAAAGATATATCTTAATTTAGTAGCTTTTAACCACATTACAAGACTAGTTTTCGGAACGATATTTGAGAGTAAAGAATGTATATTGGACGAACGAGTATTGGAAGTCTAAAAGAGAAGTAGGATCTGAGTGAAGACACCATGGACTCCTTTGCAACCGCTGAAAGGAGCATAATGAGTTGGTAAAAAAGGCCGACGGGTCCAACATTAAGCCCACCAAGAGTTGGACAGGATCGTTGGCCTAATCCCGTGATGAACGAGTCAGATATCGTTTATTCTCACTATGGAGTCAAGGAGAACGTGTGCCACTACCGGCCCCATTAATGCTACCCCACAAAGACTATACTCATGCCAATATTTGACATTCCTGAATGAAACATACATTTCCGTCAATATATTGGCCATAGCCCGCTAACCATCAACATGGGCTAACCTATTAGATTTTAAGCCCGAAAGGTTCTTGCAAAAGGTCACGATTTTCGGCTGCCACCAGGGCGATATATCCAGCTCCACAGCTTTCTCTAAATTTAGTGACGTCATCGTGGACTGTGACATCATTTTTAATGGACTTTTCGAGAGCAGAAGAATTTACCATGTCGGAGTGCCCTGTACTGATTACTTATATATGAACACTGCCTTACAATTTGTTCCTACGTGAGATTTTCTGATCACTTGTATAAATGTGTGTTACCTGATATTTTGAAGTGTCATTAAAGTGATTAAGAAACCAATAAATTTAGTATTTTCGTTTTATGAATTTGACAATATACCTGTCTCTGCAATAGAAGCTCCATTTTCCACCCACGTTGAAATTAAGAGCATGACAATGATCAAATTACAAGAGATTATATGCAAATAGTAAGCTAATTTTATCTCATTTACTTTCCATTTTCTTAATAACCAAGACACTTTCCTTGTGAGGAAACATTGTGGTTACATTCAATAATCGCATTAGGTTCCGTTTGAGGTGCAGGGAACCATTCAAACATAAGAAAAAAAGCACCAAAGAACCATTTAAACATTAAACCACCATTTCATTTGTTCTTCAATCTTCTCATTAACCTTCAGTGCTGTCCTCTATATTACATGTTCTTCCCATGCGCGACAACACCAATTAACCAACACCGGATCAACACATAAACCTTTATTTTCATGTTTTCCAGGAGAACCCATAAGGTTAAGAAACTCAGAAGAAACATTTACTTGATACTATGACGTAGTTTTCATGCTATTTAGTAATTGCATAATGTGTTATGTGAATTACATCTTCCAGTCTGTCTGGTGGATTACTATTGTTTATCATTCTTAATGCTTGGGACTACTTGTATAGGAATCCTCTGTACTTTGGTGGCTCTCCAATCTCGAGTGAACTGTGGCAATGGTTATATCCACTTGTCTCCCTGCAAGGTGTAGAAGAATGCATATAAGTATCCATCTTTATCTTTGGGTCTCACCACTCGGTAGGTTGCACTCTTGAATCTGTTGTTGCTCAATACCTTGTCCAAATATTCCAGGAACAAAGATTAATAATAGACAATTGGTTCTAGAAATAGCAATAGATATAATAAACAATTTTTAGCTCAATTAGGATAGAAATAACCTGATTCTATCTTAATTGTCAGAGAAATTGGGATATCAGAATAAAATGTGAAAAAGTATAATCTCAGTTTTGGAAGACTTATGGCGTCGGTTCTCCCTTTTCTTTTAGGAAGAAAAGTAATTAATGGAAGATTATTCAAATTCAACAAAATATATATCTTTATTTAAAGATCAAAGGGTGAAACAAACATAGATCATGAAAAGTATCCATTTCAATAATAGCGTAGAGAAAATGAGGTCAGAGATAAAGATTTGTACCAGAACAACATCGCCTACATTGGCCACAATTTTGTCTTGAGTAGAATTGCCGGAATCCATTCGCCATTCTTGTTAACTTGTAGGCCTCCGGCATCATCTTGAAACACAGAGGTAATACAATTCCCATCTTCATGTTCCGTTATTCCATTATTTCCAGTTTCTGTTGCTGGGAAGTAGTGCGAAGCTGTCAGGAAATCCTAGCTCCTATCGTATTAGCCTTTGAGGAAGTTGGGAGGGAGACCTAAGCAGTCATTCAAAATGCACTCTATAACGATGCCTGTCTTCCTCAAGTGGGAAAATGTAGTCTTCCAGTACCTCTCTAACAAAATAAAGAACGTTGACGATTAATTAATCAAACAAGTTTTTGCAATTAAGAGTAAAATCACTCGGGGGACACTAGCAACATTTGCTATTAATAGTTAGTATCATTTTTGTTTCTTGAACAATAAATGAAGCTTGAAAATGATAAACAGACTTCAAACATACTTGAAATCGGGTGGGTTCTGTGTGCAGACGTTGAAGCTAGACCCGGGCGGGAACACCAGCACACAAAACGTTCTCGTCTGGTGATTTGTTGAGGCTGTCCGCTGTAACCAGCAGGAAGTGATGCACCAGACCCAAGCTAGACTTGAGTTTCACAGCTCGTCAGAGTAACCGAAAAATGTCTTGGACAACTCAAGGGCTCGTTTCAACAATTCTGGAGGGATCCCGTGGTCAACAATTTGGAAGAAGCCGTAATGAGAGCAAGCTTAACGGATCACCTCCGTTGCTTTCTTGCCATCTCGATCACCTTCTGTAAAGAAGGGCGAGAGATCAATGATGGGGATGCCGTCAGCCTCAGCTTTTTCAACACTGAACTAGTATTTTTTTTACCTTATTGCAATATTGCTTACAAACAAATCCTGTTCTTCTCGTCACTCCTGAGTCTTATTCCCACGAATGATTTGGCCTTAAGCATTTGTCTTCTCTTGCTAAGATCCATGTTCAGGTTGGTCAATTGCGCTCAACTAGTAATTAATTTAGTGTGATGAATCAGCTATTCAAACGAACCGTTACTTCCTCATACAATTATTATTACTATTATAAAACTCGGAAACAGAGAGCAGCTCCCTGAGATTGGATTGACCTGTTCATACTGTTATAAACTTTCAATTGCCCAATGAATCAAATCCGTGGATCAACTATGGGATATGGTTAAAACAAATATCGGTGACAATTCAATCCAACAGGTTGTCTAACAAATTACTTAAAATGAATCAAAATAAGTAACCCAACAAAACCGAACGTGTATCGAATCATGAATTCTGGGTTTTTAAGTGCCCAAAATAGGATTATATTACATCATATAATTGTAATTCTTCTTCCATGGCATAGTTTGAAACAAAAGTAAGATGAATAACCTCCTATTATCTTCTAAATAGCATATATTGGGGTGGGAACTCACAAAAATAAACCCAAAGAGAAACATCAAAAAAAGGGCCTTAAATAAATAGAAAAAAAGTTCAAATTATAGCCTGTAGGCATTGCCCCTGTAGGCATTGCCGTTGCATACACACTAGAAAAAGCTATCATTAAAGAGTCAAGTGGGCACCCTCCCATTTCACCTTACTATAGCAACCACTAGAGACAACTTTACACCCAAGTTGTTACCAAAGCAAGGAAAGCTAGCATAAGTGAATATCTGGATCAAGTCTATTCAGTTGCCTTCCTCATCACCATCTTCCTCATCATCATCTTCCTCTTGATCATCTTCGTCATCATCAGAGTCATCATCATCTTTTCCCTGTCAACAGAAAAAATTTAGAAATACAATCAACTTTTCGAGGAGATTTTTGCCAGCAACTCAAATAACCATATGCCATGCATTGTCCCAGGTAACCAGGAGTGATCAGTTATTATTCTTTCTTCTGTACAAATGAAAATGTGTTTTGTTAAAATTGGTCAATAGTTCAAAAGACACCATCTGTTTGGTCACTCAGAGAAAATGATAATGACTTCAGAATATCTGCTCCACATGAGTTTCATAACTTATTGCACATTAAATTTTTATTGAATTCGACTGATTTACTAAGTTTTTATATTCAGTAATGCAATTTTAGAACTTCTATCCCCAAATACAGATAGCACAATGCCTTCTAATGCCTCACATGCAGATTAACTACTTGACCAATTAACATCTCAACATGGCATTGTTTTGTCTAAAATACAGGGTTTAAGCAAAAGCATTCCATATTCAAATATAACTATCCTCACACAAATATTATGACAATAACACAGTAAGTTACATACAGCTCCAACGTGAACTGTGAGCAGAGAACCAGAATGACAAGGCAAAACAACAATTAGGCATTTCATTTTGCAGATCCAGAGGAAAATAAATTCTATGAATTGTCCTAAGAAAGATGTAAAATAAAGGCTTATTTTACCTCTTCATCAGCTTCATCCCCTTCAAACTCCTCTTCATCAGCTTCCTATAATACAGCAGTAGATTACCATTAAAAAAGTGATTTAGACCATCATCAGATTCCAAATGGTATAGAAAGGAAATCAACAGAGAAAATAGATAAAAAGACCCAGACAATTACATTGTTAAAATAAGTGAGAGGATTGGGCCACAAATCCTCCTTGATAATCTCTGCAACCTGCACATTTTCAAGAAACCAAAACCAGCTCAACACAAGAAAGAACCATCTGCTCAACATTTGATATAGATCTCTTCATTCAATCTTAACATACATAGAACTTACCTCATCATGAATACCATCAATAGTATCCTTCTCCTGAGTATCATTGAACCAGGTGAAGAAGCTGCACTCACAGACACAATATCACAGATTAGATAGCATGCCTACAATATCCAAAACTTTGGGAATCACGAAACAAAGATAATTTTCAAATGATACTGCCAAGATGAATCATCTTTCTTTCCTAACTTGAAATTCAATTTACCAAAAGTATTATAACGAGAAAATCATAAAGAAAACGATATTCGAGTTATCTAAAGAGATAATTTCTTTAGATATTGGGCCAATTTCTTTCAACAGCAAGATAGATTGCAAGACCTTAACAATGTTATACATCATTGAAGTCATAAGGAAAAGGTGTGCTTAATCAACATTTCAATTGAAACTAAGGATATCTAAAGAGATGTTAATACATATATAAATGTATACATGTTGAAGCAATTCATCTTGATTTGAGTTATAAAATCCATTGGAGATCTTGAATACAACAAAACAAAACAAACAACAGCAACCCCTAAAATACTTAGATTAACATTAAACTTTTGCTGTGAATTATCCATGGGAGAAGAAACAAACAAGAACCTTGATAATCAGACAATGATCTTTCTCATCAAAGACATGGATTGTGATAAGTCCACACTATTTGGCAAACTGACATGCTCAATCTAACAAATGATGGAAAATGCTTAAACCCCAATGAAACCTCTCCTAGCTACAAGAAAAGATGTGTGATATATGATGATCATGCATCAACAGACTACCCACAGATGCATTCAGCTAACTTACCTCAACATTAGATACTATTTCAATTGTTGCCTGTATCAAATCTTCAATGTCAAAAAAGAAAACAAAAAAGAAACATCACAGCAAACTGTTTTGATAACTACTTTTTAACTATACAAAGCTAATAGGATAAAACCCAACCTTTCTTCAGAAAACGACCGCTTGTTTCCCTTCTTCTCATAATTAACTCCATTTGGTATGCCCTTCATAGGTAAGGAATTTAATAGAATCAAAACCAATGCAGAGATAACAAGGATACCAATTCCTGAAAGTTAAAACAAAACAAAAAAAATGAAAGCCCTTACCATGCCTTCTTTCCACTTGATTGATGTAGCAGTAATCTTCATTGAACCCTCGTCATCAAGGAAGGTGAAAGTTTTCGTGAGTTTGGTATCCTCAAAATAAGGATTGGAGACGAAGTTCTGAAAAATCAAGAGAACCAAACAAAAAATACTATCAACCGTTCATCAATAAGTAAGATCATTTTTTAACAATGTTACTACTAAGCAAGCTAAGTCCATCAAAAGAAAAGGAATGGTGTAAATTGTTATTATTTACAAAACTAAATGGGAAAGAAACAAACTCACAAATGTTATTGAGTATCCTGATTTGACATCTTTAAAATCCTCAACTTCCAGAGAGGTCAAGTACCTGAATATCTATCAAGGGGAAAGAAAGGAACATAAATTACGAGATAAAGACATTCAACAGACAAACAACATGACAGCAGAAACAAGTGAATAGGTATCATAGTAATTGTCATTTTAAATGAATGAGATGAAAAAGAAGTAATAGCGTTTCACATTCTAAGTATAACCAAAGATTAATGAAGCTGCAGTATAACTAATGGCCAACATCCAAATGTAATTTTGCGTAACATTCAAACCTTCTGATCCTCTTCGCTCAAAAGTTCACCAAGAGCAGGATGACTAATAAACTGAAGAGAACAAGAAAAAAAGTCAATTTCAAGGAAATATCTGCACACGATATAATTTGCAAATTACGAATTCCCCCATGCAAACAAATACAAATAGATTACTCACAGCAGTTAACCAGAAGTCAGGAATGGATTTGATGATATCATTTCGCTTATCATAGATGGGCTTGCGTATCTCACTATACTTTTGCTCCACTTCTAAGACTCTCTCACTTGCCTCCTCATTGATCTAGAAGATGCCCAGAGAGAAAAGTGAAAAAAAATACTATTTAGAAGTTCACGGATCACATTAAGTTCATAGGCAAACATGCTCATATGCAAGCACACACCTTTAGCAACAAAGGTAACAACATGTAAGCACATTCCTCTAATTACGCGTAAAAAATTATTAGTAATATTCATGTCATTCTGAAGTACCAAGCAATAATACGAGAAGTTCAAACTTCATGCAACAGAACATAAATCAATCACAATGCTTAGTCATGTCAGTAACTGAAGCATACTGAACAATAATAAAATCTAGCCAAACCCTATTGAATCATTAGTACTTTAAAGATCAAGAAAACAATGCCCACTAATACTTAGAAACCCAGATATTTCAAACCTGGTTTATTTCACTGAGCTTGCTAGGAATAAAAAATACAACTTTAGTTGTTATATATTTCAAATTACACTTTAATAGAATAATACAGTTTCAATTGGTTCACTGCAGTAGTGTCATAATAATAATAAAAAGAGGTGACTTACAAAACAACAATCACCCAACGCACAAAGAACTAACAATACAGTAAATTTATAACAAGGAAAAATACAACATTCAGCATGCATTTTATTTAAAAAATTGAAAAGTAAAGAATTCAATCTCAGGTTGTAATTCATTTTTTTCTTCCTGATAATCATATTTTTTTCTGGACATCGATTTTTTTTCCTTGGGAACAAAACTTATGGTCAGTAGACCTCATTGGTCATTTGGTCGCAACAAAATTTTATTAAACAAACGATACTTGGTTCAATTACTCAAGTTTACCTTTCAGCATCCAGTTAACTAAGTCTCCTCTATAAAAGCACCACACATAATACCCAACACTTTTCCTACTTCTCCTTCCTCAAATTTCTCAGCGAACAAACAGAATGTAAAGCACAAAATAGATAAAACAAGAAACAAAGTAAACAACAAAAATACTAAAATTATAATATTTATGTAAAAATATAACCTTTTCAAGCTCATCTTGTATCTCCTGGAGTTTTTCGATAGAAAGAACAAGTTCAGAGTCAATTTGCTCTGCGTTTTCTTCTTCAACTTTGGTTTTCTTGCCCTTGTCTGCCACCATTTTTCTGTTGGTAGCTATGACGAAAAAATTAACCCTAAAATTCTCTCCCTTGAGCTCTCTTTATCGACGGGTGCCTAAAACCCTAGTGGCTTCGCTTCCCCTTTCTCCTTTTGTACGTGGTCGAACGAGAGAACTAATGGGTTAGGGTTTTGGGAGTTTATATACCATATGTTAAATTTTGCAAACATTTAGATCTTTAACCAATCAACTCGTGACACGACAACGAAAAGGGTATAGACGTCATTCTGATCACTGCATTGGGGGATATTTTGGTAAATTTAAAATCGAGATTACCACTCTTAGATTTTGGTATTGGACTGTAGGTTCTGATTGCTTGGCCTAGATTCACATTGGATAATTGAAAGACTAATCAAGCTACCAAGAAGATATTTTCTTCCAAACAGATGTCCTTTTGTTTTTACGTTTTTACTGTTTTGCACTTGACAGTTTCTCTGTTGTATATTTCTTTCAAATACAGATCATCAATAAAAAGAAATAATTACAAATAGCTTATTTTCACTAGTTTTAACTAATAATATTTAATTTCTCTTAAAATAAATGTACTACCAACATAATCCAGTGTATTATTTTGCTTCTATTTCGAAATACAGTATGGATGCAGATTTTTAATTCAAAATTTAAGTCACTAAAAACGAACGGGGAATGGTAAATCTCTTTTGAGTTTGGTGGTTTTGTATAAGATGGGTGGAAAATTCAATGAAAGGTTGTACTTCGGCCGAAATTAGGTCCAGCAACTATTGGGCCACAATTTCCAGTTATAGTATTCGGTTGGCTCTTTGCTAGCCCACGAGGAGCATGATTTGACCTCGTGTTGCTCAGTTTTCAATTTTTATTTTTTTAAGTGCCAATCTTCACCCTTTCAAGTCGCAAAAAAAAAAGAAAAAGAATAATGGTCTCGCAAAATTTAGGGTTCTGACCGAATCATCCAATCAAGTCACAAAATATTATGAAGGCTAAACAAATCGTAAAGTGTTAAAATTAGGGGTTTGTAAGAATTTGTGCATTAACTCCGTCGTTTGCTAACGAGTTTCACATGTACTCCTCTCATAAACTGCAAGAGTTTCGTATAAAACCTCATTCTCAATTCTTATTACCATCTTTTACCCGTGTATTCTGAAGACAAAATGTAGTACTCGAGAAATGAAATATGTTCTTTATTTTTTTTTTCTTCCCTAAGGAGAGAAATGAGGTTAGACTTTTTATATAGCTAGCTAGATATAGTGGCCGTCACTATCAATAGAAGCTTACGACGTGAAGTAGACAAGGTTTAAAACGTCCGGAAAAAAACTTTTACAGAGTCTCTTTAGGCGCCTACTAACATTTCTCATGCTTGATTTTCTGAAAAATTGGAAATGCATCCCATCAACCTAGTAGTACTAGTATTGGCTTATTACTACTTCTAACGTGTGTTTGAGATTTTAGCTAAGGTCTTATGCCTTTCAATCTAGAGTCGCTTTGAGATAAATTTTGCAAGTTAGCATGTATAAAGGTGTAACAAACTCTAGTTACCAAATTGAAGCAAGTATCTTTTAGCTTAAAATTTCACCAACCTCCATATATATATTCTTATCAAATTTCAATAAGTGGGGTCTATTTTTCATGGTTCCATGTCTTAGATATTTTCTTGTGAAACATGAATTCCCTTGACATATGCCTTTTGTAATGTAACAATTTGTTTTCGGCTACCGAAGCACCCTTTTCAGTGTTTTGCTTTTTAGACTAATGATGATGTTAAAACCAGAAGATAATTGTGTGAAATCTTTAAACTTATCTTCATGCCTTTCATTAGGGGGCCCAGTTATTTTGATTATGATATATCATGCTTTTCTCTTAGCGAACTTATTTTTCACTGGTGGTTAGGCTAGTATACAATGGAAGAATGCTTACTCTGAACACACCGTTGAAACCATTTCTATTGCCTATTCTAAGTGGTCCATTGACAACTATTATGTTCAGTATTCAAAGAATTTAATTAATTGATTAAGTTGATGTCCATCCACCGGTATTGGTCCCTTCACAAAATTCCATTGCGAGATCTGGGGTTAATTTATTAGATATCAAACCTAGAGAATTTTGGTAGAAATACTTATTGAGTACACATGGTTGGATGTGATGTACAATCTCTCTCTTTCTATTCTATTAATTGCTTATTTGCTTTTACTTCTTGCCATTCCCTCTACATGTCATTTCAAGCAGATGGCCGCCTTCCTTTAGTGTATGTCTTTGGTTCCTTTCATACAGTTTTTATTGGCAATAATTTATGCGTAATTAACATAACAACTTTGCATGATCATCATCCTGTATTCTATTAGAAGAATTTTTCTGTTGAAGTTATGGGTTATATTGTGAGATTTATAAGTGTGTGCGTTTTGGCGGTGGTTATTTGTCATTATATTATCCGAGAGCAACTTAAACAGCTCCTTTCCAAGTGCGAAAACACTGTAGCCAAGCAGTAGATATTGCTGATTTTTTTAGAACCTTATCTTCCCAAAATCAGTTTTCACTATTCTTCTTCAAGAATCATTTTTCAAAATGCTGGTCAATGATCATATAAAGAGAATTAAAACCTCAACTTTTACTGTGTGATTGGATTTAGCTTAAACCTGACATATCTGGTGTTTACGTGATTCCCGACCTTAGTTTCGGTGGAAGAGAACATCGACATGCATGGGATCCACCTTTGGCTGCAAGATTGGTTATGGAATTGAATGTAGCTAGCTACCCAACTTGCTTTCGAATATGCACTGTTATGAGTTGAACATGTCATTGTGGACAACATTCCTTAACAGTTCCCATCATTTTAATTACAACACTGTTGATACTTCCCATTCTTCATTAATTTCCAAAGAAGGAAAAGACTCTGGAGTCCGCAATTCTTGAACTTGTGGCGCTTGCTAATCCGCTTTCATTTGAGTGATCAAGTTAAGGTTGCTCTTTGAATCCAAAGATTTTCAAATGCTCAAGTCTAGGTAGGATTAATATCTGCAATTGTTTATCATTTAAGTCTATGAATATTTATTTGCTCATTAATTTCTCCAAAATTTACTCTATATTTAGTAATGCCATTTGGGTTTTTCAATATTATAGATCCATGACACCTGACGAAGATAAAGCTAGGTCATTGAATTGCTTGCATATACATTATTTTCTGAAATATTTATCAAAATTAGATACATATGCCGGCCAAATCGGGGGATTTGTAGTCCCTTAAGTAAGGCAAATAAGGCTTGCCAAAAGCACCTTTAGTTAAAGTCGTAAAGTATGTCCAAAACACGGATGACCCTCCAGTAGTAAATCAAGAGAACATGAATAAAATTTGAAGCTTTGAACTAATAAGGGTAAGAGATTAGTTAGACAAGGGTGGTCAGCCAATGTTATCTTTAACTACTCTTTTGGGTCAAATCGCATAGACAATTTCCCGATTCTCTTTTTATGCTTTCAGGCTGCTGTGTCTCAATTACATAAAAGAAAATATGGATAATAATCTTGTTAGTGTTGCCATTGAAAAAAGTTTGGTGCTTAAGCGGAATACATATATAGGGAGAATACTGCGTTAACTTTATGTCATATTCGAAATAATTGGACAATTTACTGAAAATTACATTCATATGAAAATAGAAAATACGTTTCTGCCTAAGATCATTTGCATCACATTAGTGCCTCTTCATGTAAACAGACAGTAAAAGCATGTACGAAAGCACAAAAGCAACACCATTCTTGATCAGGCAAGAGCATATTGTGATGCCAGCTTAATTATGGATAATCAAAACCTTCATAATTAACGTCAGCTCTCAACCTCGGTGGTAAGGGAGCAACAGACCATAGAGGCTGTTGTGAGTGAGACTTGGCCTTGTCGTTGATTCTGTATGCAGTTTCAGCTACTCTTACTGCTTTCTGACTCTTGCACCCCAGTAGTTTGCTTGGAAAGCTGCCTTGAACATCTTTGTCCATGAATTTGGTTTTGGAAACTTTGTTTGCTACTGTTTCTAAAGGATGAGTAATCATATTTTCTGTCAGCTTCTTTTCATCGTAGTCTGAAACAGCTGAAAAATCAGCAGCACTCGCTGTAACAACGCTCCACTCGACGCTGGTCTCACTCGGCGCGAAAGGAGTAGGGCTCATGCAGCTAGACATACCATCAGATATTTGCCTTCTAAACATTACTGGCTGTCCACTGCCAGATATGTTCTCTATTTCAAACAGATCGGAACTTGCATCACTTTCTATGTCTTCATACACCCGGCTCTTTATTGAAGAGGTTGGGAGTTTCGGAGTTTTTGGAATGGCATCCCAAGTTAGCATTGATAGTTTTCTCTCTAGATTCATTTCTATGACTTCCTTGTTCAACGTATGTGAACCAAACACTTCCAATGATATCCGCGACTCTTCTTCGTCGATTTTTTCTTTCACCAACTGTTTCTTAACTGCCATACTTGGAACCCCAGATTTTGCAACTGGAATCTCCAAGAGCTCATCTTTGTTTGATTCAACACCCATCTTCTCCAAACTTGGCTTATAAAAATCATCCCTGACCGTAATCCTAGGTTGTCGCTGCTTTCTTTCATCGAACATGATAGAATTATGAGCAGCTTGAATGCGTTCTTTTCTGTTATCTTTTCCACGAACTAACCCTCCATGCTCAACATCTTGATTAATGCAAACCGATTTCTTGTCCGAACAAGATCCATTGCAACTAAGACCAACAAAAAGACCTTTTCCATGCACCTTCTTTTGCTTGCTTCGAGATAGGGGTCTCTGGTAAGTTCGCAGTAAAGCAGTTTGGGTATTCCAGCTTGTTTCAGAACTTACACTTGGAGTTCCTGGCCTGCTTTTGGATTTCGAGAGGAGCAGATCGACCTGGGGAACCTTGCTGCTGCCATGGTTACTTGCAGCGTCAATAATTATTGGACCCTCATCCAGTTTCATATTGTAGTACTTTTCAGCATCAAAAACACCAATTTCACTGCCCTCAGTCTTTTTTCTGCCTAAGCTTCTTGAAGAGGGAAATTCTGGGTTTGAAGTGATGGAATGATTTGGAAACCGAGCTGGATCTGTAAGCTTCTGTATGGAGTTCTCTTCTGATGTTCTGAGGTAACTAGAAAATGAAACTTCACCTAGACCCTTATTGTTCTTTCTGCTGTCCATTTTCTTATGCCAAGCTTATGGGATGGAAAGCTGAATGACACACAAAGAGAATTAGCAGCAGAGATTTTCCGTTAAGGAAATTCAGAAGGACCGAGAAAATAGGGGAGAGCACAAAGAAGAGAAAGAGATCAGGACAAGCACAAAAAATTGTAAGAAGAACGCTGCTGGAATTGATATAACAGAAAGTTTTGATTTGAGCTGAGTCTTGTAGCTCACTTGGTTTTCTAAGAGCAATTCTGCATAAGTGGCGGTTGCAACAGACAGTAGCAGTACAAGGTCCTACATGCTTTCTGTTTAACTAACAGTTGGTCCCCTTTTATTTCATATTTCTAAATTTACTTGTGATGAAGTTCCTAGTATTTTTATTACTTGGGAATTATCTTATTGCGTGTGTTGCGTACTTTGATGATAATGAATAGTATTTTCAAATCAGGTTCTACGTCTTGTTATATGGACAGTGTGACGACAAATGGCTTTGAAATGCAGTATGAGATCTCAGCCATTCATTTGGCGGAGCGCAGGAGTCGAATATCAATATGAATGGATGGTCTAAACTATTGTTTAACACACTGCTTTTTGTTTAAAATAAGATTTCAAATCCTTACCAACATTATGAAATTCGCAATGATTATGTTAGAGAGAATGACTGTCGATGCATATTATGCATTCAAAAAATTATTTTATAGAATCGAATAAATCAAGGAAATTTAGAAAGAACTCACAGGATGCAATAATAACTAACTGGATAAAAAAAAAAAAAAGTAGAAGACAATAATACTATGAATCTTTATGAATTAAGATATCCTATCTAGGTTCTCTAATAGCCTCAAAGAACTGGGCTGATTAACGTTAGATTCAGTAGAAGCCATGTCCCCGTGCTTGGTCCATGCTGAAATGCCCATGGTTGACGACAAAACGCTTCAGATTAGTCAGCAGTGGTAATCATTTTCCGATGAAAACACATCAGAGTTACTGTATTCTATCCTGTTCACCCTGAGGATGTCGTGTTGGTTTCCCCAGAAACCCAATATCTCTTGACAGCAAACAATATCTTTTCCGAGGCAAGAGGACCATCTTCATGATCAACAATTTTTGTGTTCCATCTCATTCCCCCCACAATTCTTTTCAGTTTAGTTAGCACGACAACTTGATCACGGATTATGACTGCTCCTTCAGGCCGCAAAATGCGATCCATTTCCAGAAGAATGTCTTCTGCATCACACCTGCACAGGTTACATACGCAACAGAAATGCCTTAAAAACAGTTACGTAGCCAAACAAGAACATTCTCTTGAGGAGGAGCTAGAGCAAAAAACAGCTTGTTCTAATGACTGCCATTTTATACTCCTCCAAGGGACTGGTTGGTGCAAGATTCAGTGTGTCATTTAACCAAGAATATGCCATACCAATAATTGATTTCTTTAACTTCACTATCTAATTTCAACAAGACTTACTTATCCTTGTACAAGCTGAAGACGCCATTTGCATGAATAAGGTCGTATGTCCTGGGATAAGTGGAGAACCCTTCACACCTGGTCAAAGATAAGATTAATTATTAGACAGAAAAGTAATTGAGATGGAAAAAGATATATGCCAAACACAAAGGTATCATAAACTTGAACAGACCACAAACAAAAGCCACCTATATTTAGCTTTTCTCCTTAAATTCTCTTTAACGAATTACACAGAGAAACCTGGCAGAATAATAGCTATGTGATAAACCATCAGGAAAGTCAACTACCAACACAATAGTCATTGATCTCATTACCAAGAGGAGATGAAGCCATATGCTAGTGATTCCTAGTCTGTATAAAGGAATTGGTCAGTATTTACTTCATAGATAAAAAAACATATAAAAGCTGAATTAGGAATAAGCCATTAAAAACACAGAGTAGTCCACAGATTTATGCTAGCTGAGCAACTTGAAACACAGAAACTTCAGAAGTTACCAATCATGATAGATGCCGATCAATCCACGCTCGTAAATAACACCTAGAGTGTCTTTCTCAGCTATGGTGGGCATGACATTCATGACCCACAACTTGGGAGATTCAAGGGCAACAGCGAAACTTCCTAAACCAGCATTCATATCCATTATGTTGCGATACCTCCCTGAGTCTAGGATTTTGTTAATCCTCTTATAAGCATTCACATGCTTCTTCCATGATCGATTGTCCTCTAGGTATGTCTCAGCAGTTATTCCTGGAATGGATCCACTAGAAATTCTGAAAGGAACAGCATTCAGTCTTTCTGGAAATGATTTCCATGGTCCACCAATGACTTTATCCAGCCCAGTAGACTCAGGATAAGGAGTTACACATGCCTCCATCTTCTTGTACCTATACACAAGCAGAGGATGAATATTTTGCAACAAAATAAAAAAAGATGACCTAAATATGTTAAGAAATAACAACTTAATACAAACTAATCCCGAAAATTATCCTCCCAAGTAACTTGAAATCCTCAATTATATAAATAAACGTTGTCTTTGTGACAAATGGATTTCTTCAGACAGAATAACTGCCCAGTAATTCATTATAGGATCATTAATGACTATTCATATAATTTTTCTTAGAGCGTTTTGATTATTGTAGAAGATTAAATTAATTCCTCCAGGAAAAAAATATGCCCCTTTAATCAATGAAAATTCAACATGGTAAATCAACAAATATACCAGACATCTTCTGCATCAGATGATTCACACACAGTATGCTGAGTATCTTGCTCTTGGCAATAATCGTAATTTATCCTTTTCTGCCAGATGGCAGTTTCACCCTTCTCATGCTTTTTTTCCCAGCAGAGAAGTTTGGCAATCTCTTCGATCTTTCTTTGTTCTTCCTCAAGTTCTTTTATAGAGCGTTGCCATGTTTGATAATTAGTCCTCCAGTTAATGGGGGGACCAGAAAGCACCCAGTAACCACCTGGTCTAAGAACTCGATCAACTTCCATCATGTACATTCCATCTGCAGAACAATTTTCATCTTGGTTTTAAATACCTAATAGAATGTGTTCATAAATTGACAAAAAGTGAAACAAGAAATGCAGGCTCCAAATAAGAGTTTCTGAGGATGCCACAAATGAAGTAATGGAGCAAAAAAGATTAAAACAAGTAAAATCAATCCAGCAATAAATCTGCTGGTCACTAATTATTTCAGTTTTGGTTTTACAGTGTTTAATTTGCCTCAAGCCAGCCTAAGTTCAAACAAACATGCTGATTTTAACAGGCAAGCTTGCTTTACAACGCAGCCTTAGAAGAGACAAGATGGTTCAGCTGGACCACCTTGACCCAGCTCATGCGTACAGATTCAATGATGCATCACCGCAGAAATGATGCCAGAGACTTACAAGAACCGCCACAATGTGAGTTCTAACAATTGATTAAAGGTTGGTCAAGTTAAATTTTCTATATTTTTTCATTATGCCGCTGGTTTAACATTTATTTTTTTCGAGTTACTAAAACTTTTAGACATCAACGATAGTTTTTCAAAAGTTCTCTGAATATGGGGTGAGGTTGCCCAGGTATCTTAGTTGAACGGCTTAGTTATTAGAATTTATCTACAGTTTATAGTCAATTCAGATTTCTTTAGTTTACAAATTAAAACTTTATTCCAAACAGAATTGGAGTTATAATCTCACTAAATTATAGATTCCATCAGCCTATATAAATCTTGGTAAACTATGAATCAAAAGTAGAAAATGATAAAAGGTATAACAAGCTTTTCTCAAACAATATTCAATATGCAACTGCCTTCTTTCTCAGGTGTGAATGCTTCTAGGGGTCATTGCTTAATTTAAGTTTCTTTTCTTCTTCATGTCTTCATTTCTAGGTTTCTACAAGCTGTACTATTATTTCCAGCAACCATTTCACCTCAAATCAACTCCCAAGATATCTCAAATCTATTTACATTTAACCTGGAGCCATAAAATGTAAACCATAGTAATGAACTTAAGATCCAGCAGAGCAGAGCTTTCCAGTATTGCACCTGATACAGTGTATTTCACTTAGCCTGGTGCTTAAAATCTGCCCCACATGTTAAGTCTATATAAATAAGAGTAATACTGAGACCCAAATTTTCCATCTCAAAATGCAACCCAAATGAGGTGGCATGCATTTATTGGATAAATGCAATAAATAGCTTCGGAAATTGTAAAAATTCCCCATCCAATGAACTCATGCTAACTCACCTGCCGCTTTATTTGGGATGCATTTTGGAATAAAAAATTTGAGATGAGTATTATAATTGTATAAATAATTGTACTCACCATTTTCACTCCATGGAATCAAGCACTGAGAACAATGAGCCATGTCAAAAGCTCTAGCTGGATATGGTAGCTTTATTGTTCCAAGAACACCAACAATTGCTGGAACACCTCTTTCCAAAGCAAATTGAACTTGTGCTTCGCGAGAGTCTCTTGGTGCGAAAGACATTGTTATCACATTCTTTTTAAAAAGGTATGCACCCCAGCTTGCAACCTATTCAACAACAATAGCGCAATATATCAAATAAAACATGTAATGATGCATAAGCTATGCTTATATAAACTTCATACTCTAAAGACAGGGGGAAACAAAAGTAGACTAAAAGATAATTCTATGATCAGATGAAGAGGTTCATAAATATTATAGGCAAGAATTCAAATAAGCAATCAGTAGACAAAAGCATAACCTAACACATAAAAAGGAACAGCTATAACCATGTAATACCTCTAAAAGGGACAATAGAATGTTTATATCCATAGATGAAAGAAATGTAGCAAAAATTTTTAAGAAAAAGAAAACAGAAAAGGACAATGCACATATATGGAAACCTTTTCATAGGATTACACTTACTCCACATCCAGTATCCAATGCTGTTCTAACCATCCCATTGTCCATTGGGATAACAGATGCAAGTTCGTCGATATATGCATCTGCCCCATTCGGAAACTGAGTTCCTCCACCTGGGAATCTAAACACATTGCCTTCATACTGAATCCAGTTCTGAACTGCCTTTTCGACTGTCAAGCTCTTATACGGCGCATTTGCATAGGGTACATAATCCCGACTTTGGGGCCATCGAAATGGATTTGCATATCCTTTAGGAGCCGGAATAAGACAACAAAGCTTCTCTTCTGGAGGAGGACAATGACGTTCCCTGTAGTTCATATTTTTTCGAGGGAATAACATTGCCCTCATCTGGTCTTGACAGGGCGTGTAATCAATGTATCGATCATCACATGGCTTAAACTCATGGATTGTTGATTTCGAATCGTCAACCCTGGCATCACCACCATGATGAGTCTCATAATTTAGATTGCTGAGGATACTGCAGTCTGTCTTTTTGGTGATCTCCAAAGCTATGCTGTCACCTTTCCCAAAACCACTTCGCTGCCAAGCACCCAAGATATAGAAGAAACAGCATAAACCAACTACAATGAACAATGACATTGAACCCCTATTTCTATTCTCTCCCGAGTTTCCTTTCATTGCCATGATGCACCTGAAAATTATTGTTACTATTTAAACTTATTACAAAAAACTGACAGAAAATAAATGCATGATAGAAATATGAGTAATGTTACAGTAGACAAAATAACATCATTTGACCCACATCCACAATTAGAAACAGTCCAGGTAATTCAAATGATTGAAAAATCAACGTTGAAACCAGTGATGGTAAATGTTTGCGATATGAACCAGTAATATTTTTTAAAATTAGCAATCTAAACTCTGATTTAGACTTTTTCATACACAAAATAAAAATTTCTTTTACTAGGATAACCAAGAGTAACAAAAAAATCCAGCCTCATTCAATGTATTATTCATCAATCAAAAACAGAATCATCAACGTGCAAAATGAAATTGAATAACCATTAGAAATTCCGGTCCCAATGCCATTACAGAGAATGAAATTCGAACGGCGAGACAACAAACGCAGCGTTAAATCCCTGCAATTAACAAATCACAGCAATAGATTTGAATTGAACGCAAACAATTCTTACTTGTACGACGAAATCACATCAAGGACATCTTGATGAATCGAAATTCACGCGCGCGAAAGGTAGAAAGAGAACGAATTTTGATTGTCTGCGGAAATGTATATGCACGAGGAGACGGTGTGACCTAGAACCGAAGATTTGATGCTATTAAAGAATAAAGAATCGTCGAAAATAAACAAAAATGCGGGTCTTGTTTTCACTGTCGATGTTGTGTGGGACGAAAGGTACGATGTTTATTGTGCTTTCACCAATCAGTTCCCACCTTTCAGTTGATCGTTAGGATTTGGTCGTATCTGGTACCGAAAATAAAATATAATTAAAAACCTCAGGTGGGTTTGTGGAGAGTGGGATTTGAACCCACGCCCTTTCGGACCAGAACCTTAATCTGGCGCCTTAGACCAACTCGGCCATCCCCACTGAGCGATTTGTGGCTAAATTTATAGATATTTATTTAAAGTATCCGTACATATACTCCCCCACACTCTCCTTTTTTCAATTGGTTTGAAATTTATTTTAATTCGTGGCTGTGGTTGAAATAAAAACGCAACAACGAAAGCGGTCTTTCGAAATTCAAACATCATTGATCCTGACTAAGTAGACCATGCACTAGAGCCGTGAAGAAAATAAAAATAAGATCAACATCGTAAAGCTGCGTATAACTAAATTGCTTAATTTCTATAGCAATAAGACATTTGGAAACTCTTCTTAGTCTACTCAACTTCTTTCCACAAAAACAACGAACAATCGAAAACAAGGATGTTCCAATTATTTACCCACTATAAACTTCAGGAATTGAAGCATAAAAGTGGAGGAACAAAAAGCTTCAAAACTCTTGTTAAGCTAGACAATAACACCTCCACTGCAATCTATAAAAGTAACAAAACATTCACCGTCATCTTCCATATGCAACCAATCACTGATGAACCCTCCTGTTCACGAGTGGTTGGCAATCATAAAATTCTTCTATTCATTGTCGTCATGCTGTACCCTTCCGGTTATCTCCAAGCATAAGCCATTTGGGAGGCACCTATTTGTTTGTTTTCCCTTGGCAGGCTTCTTAGTAACTCCTGGGTCAATAAAGATAGGCTGTACTCTGACATTGGGTTTAATTTGATGCGATTCACTTCTTGTTCATCTGATGGCCATAATAATATTCTGTTCTCTGATTCCAGTTCAGAAACTTTATCTTCATTCAACGTTACCTGCAAATACTTGTATAATACATATTAGAAGAGTAAATAGACCTGTAAATACGCAAGAACAATTGCCAAGCCAATTTAAATGAAAAAAGAAAGAATTCCCTAGTGGTTAGAGCAATATAACAGTATTGTTGTGAAGAAAGCAATATAAAGTGTGCCTTATATGCATCTAGGGCATCCCCATTAACCAATTAAAACAGAAATAAAAAAGTGTCAAAATTCAGCAAGCAACAGGATATATGGGACACTGGATTTTTGCAATCCAAGAGGCTGGTGGAAGGGGCAATGTCATGAGAAAAAGTATATGAAGTTGTAAAAGCATTTATAATAATAACTGAGAAGAAGAAAAGGATGCTCATGTCATAAAGGTTCTTGCCATGTGAATATGACAATTAGACAATTAGAAGAAAATATTTGGCAAAAACTTATGGCCATTTGGCTAAAATTTGCTACCTTGCTACCAACCAAATCAAAAGTCACAACCACCTTATTTCGTTTTGCCCTTTCAGCTTCTTCAATCTCCTCTTTCTTCTTCAAAAGATCCTTCTCCTGGGAGCAAAGATTAATCAAAAATTAGCTTGAAGCACATCCAAGCATGTAGAATACATGTAATAGCAACAATTAGCTAGCAACTAAAATAGCTCCTTCGAAAGCCAGCTATTTCCTCAATCTCATAGGAGTCACTTTGGTCATCAATTACAGTTGTACGTACTGCGGAATTTCAATCATATTCAACGAGCCTTTTTGGATAAGCCTCAGCGGCTGCTTAAGCATCTGATAGGGGAGCCAAGCTTTCTTCCAGACCAGCACATGTGCACCTTTCTTCAGCACAAGGGAAGCACAAAACTGGAAAGGTCCCTCCCCTTATTGCTCACAAACTATCCTGCCACAAGACAAACAATTGCTCATCAATCTGTGCTGACGTGCCTGGCCTGGGCATGGTTTTTGCTTTTGGAATACAATTGACCCTTTAGCAGCCTCTGCAAGTGAGACAACTTTCCGGCTTTCTTTTTTCTGCTATTACTTGATTACCTTTATTCATGGTTCTTGACTCACTACCATGGGACCCGATTTTCATGATGACTGGAAACAGCACCATGTTTTGGTTCAACCTGACAACCTGAGACCATTTTAGGTTCAACGTGAAAACCGGTGCCCGTAATCTCTTTTCCACTGACCGATCCTTCATCTGAGGGTGGTTTGACATATGCCCCCAATTTGATGTTGGAACACTTGAGGCGCCGCTGCTGAGATCTAGGAGACATCTTCGCCAAAGATATTCCTCAACACACTTTTGCCCACTTCTTGGCAATTAATATTTTGCAGATGGAAATGAAATCAAGAAATGCAGGACTTCCTAGAGGGATTGCAACAACAATTTACAGGTATCAAATCGAGGAGAGTTAAAAGGATATCAATTACCGCATGTACACGAGTTTTTGGAATCTAACAGCTACAAAACTTCCATCTGAGTAACATGATTCTTCTCTTTATATTACTCGTGGACAAATAGTTGCCAAAAATTTCACTTCCCTTGGATTCGCTTAGAAGCGTACATTGAAATTTCTAAAAATATTGGATCAGATATACCATATTTAACTTCTATTCTCACACCAAACAGTGGTGAAGCATACAGAAAAAAACATTCTAGTTCCGTAATTGCTGCACACAGAAGCTTCTGCAAATCCCTATAGACTTAGCGAAGTTCATAAAAATACCCATATGAGAATGTGAAAGTTCACACAGCCCGAATCACCGGATTTTCCAAAATAAATGATAGAGACCCAGTGGACGATCAACATTTTATTGCCACTAAAATTAGGCACTGAATATAAGAGTGTCATAAACAAATAATTACATTCTCTTGCGTACCAAAATAAATGATATACACACACCTGCATACAAAATATACAAAATATACCAACTGGATGACCAGAATTATCAATCATTTTTAAGTTTCTAGGAACCGCCAAGTGAAGCTTAATCCTAAACTCATCACTGCCTAACAAAGTAAAACCAAAAACAACGAAACAAAAGAGAAGATGCAACCAAAAATATACGACGCAGAGAGCAAAATCGACAAATATACTGCAAACAACAAAAGAGATAGAAGTCAATTACATCGAGGTACTCTTTGGCACCGAGTGGTTAAGCCAGTTCACAATGGAGTTGAAGAAGAAGATAATTTTAAATGCATTGGGTCGGATCCGGTCTTCTTGAGCTCTAAGAATGTTAGCCCACCTTAAGTCCAAACTCCAACAACAGCCCAAACACGCTTGCTCACCACTACCTACTTTTGAAGAAAGGGAGCATCTCTTCATGGACGGCTACAAAAACAGAAAACATGGTTGCTCTGTCTTCAAGCTTCAGGCCAGATTATGACCTCCCTCAAGTCCATAATGATTTCTGTTATTTCGAATATGATGAGGAAAATATTCATCCTTAGATTTTTGCCACATTAGCTCAGGTTGTGAAGTTAGGGTTTCTTTTTCTGGTTTCTTCTTTTAGACATGTATATATTGAAATAATGCGACCTCTGAGTAAAACGGTTTGCAATCAATGAAAAATTCCACTTTTATCAAATCTTAACTTGGTATTAGAGCTCTCAAATATGGCGATCAATCATGGCCAGTAGCTCCAACTCAGCAACCACTCAGAACATGACCTCCAGCTCTATGGCAAGCAATCCATCATTTGTATTCACAGCACCCATCAAGTTAACAAATAACAACTTTCTTCTCTGGAAATCTCAGGTTCTTCCATGTATTAGAGCCAATGATTTAGACGGTTTTATTGATGGAAGTGAAGTCTGTCCAAGAAAGATGAATGCCATGGTGAATGAGAACAAAGAAACATCGGCCTATATCAATACTGAGTATCAAGCTCGGAACAAACAAGCCCAAACTTTAATAGGGTGGCTACTAACCTCAGTTTCAGAAGGGATACTCGGCACCACCATCAACTGCAAGACATCATTTAAGGTACGGAGTACTCTTGAAAATCAATTTTCTGCTCAAACAAAAGCAAGAACAATGCAACTTAAGTCAGAAATTCAAAAGACTAAAAAGAGTAACTTGAGTATGCACGATTACTATAGTAAGATTAAGAACCTAGTTGACAGCCTTAGGGCCATAGGTAATGAAGTTCGAAATAGTGAGTTGATAATGCTTATACTAGTGGGCTTGGGTGAAATCTATAACCCAATTGTTGTAAACCTGCAGTCTAGAATTGGTAGCATAACCTTACAGGAAGTTTATGCTTCACTGTTGAGTTATGAGAACAGGATAGAAAAACAGGCGGTAAATGTAAATATCAACATTCAGTCAGTAGCGTCAGCTAATTTTGCTCACACTGGAAAACACCAAAGGAGAGCCTGGGACACGGGTCAAAGGCTACGTCAGTTTGCATTAAGAGGGAGCAGCAACATTACAAATTTTCAAAGAAATGGTTACAATCCTGGAATGCAGAATCAGTCACCACAAGGAAGAGGTAGAGGCAGGAACAATAGAGCCAACAAACTTGTCCATCAGCTATGCAACAAGACAGGGAATGTTGTAGCCAATTGCTGGTATAGATTTGACGAGGACTTTCAGTCACCATCTCCAGAAACTTCAGAGAAATAGGGAGCATACATTGCTTCTTCAAGTGGCATAGATGATCAATCATGGTATTTGGATAGTGGAGCCAGCAACCACTTCACAAACAACCTGAACAAACTTGATCTGGCGGCAAAATACACTGGAGAAGATCAACTCTCAGTTGGTAATGGAGAAAAATTAAAGATTTCTCACGTTGGTAACATTGAACTCAATTTGCATAGCACTCTACCACATACCTCAACTCACCTTAAAAATGTCCTTCTTATACCTGAAATAACCAAAAATCTCAACAGTATATTTCAGCTAATACAAGACAATAATGTAATTGTATTGTTTAATGATAATCATTGTCTAATCAAGGATAAAATGCGGGGAAAAACTCTAGGGAGAGGAGCTGCTGAAGGAGGGCTCTACAAACTGCAATTGTCATCTTTAGATCTTCTTTCAAGTGCTTCTAAAGTGTCTGAGTCAGTTTTCTATTTTGTTAAAGAGTCTATGCCATCTAAATACTGTCTTTAATTCAGTTGAGCCTTCAATTGAGCCGGAAGGAGAAAATTTGAGAGTTATTAGTGGTTTAAGTCTATGGCATAGGAGGTTAGATCATTCTAAAGTGATAGTTTCTATGTCTTAAATATGTATACTCAAATGTAAGTAGTCTTATTATAATATAATTCAGTAGTCGAAGTATTATATTTATAGGAAGTATTTTTTTTTTGAAAAAGATGCAACGGTTGTATTTAATGGTTCAAAATTAAATCCAATAATTTAATATCAAGATCAATAGTTCAAAAAAAAATTTAATAATTTAAAAAAAAGTTCAATAATTCAAAAGTAAATTTAACTGTTCAAATGTAAAAAAGTAAAAAAGTTTTGTAATTGATTGATTTAGAGTAAGATTTATCAGATAAAAATTAATATACAAATTAAAATATTAAAATTTTGAAAATTAATATTTTTAAAATGTGATAAAATAATTTTAATTTTTTTTATAACTCAATTAAAATTAATTAAAAAATTATTTCAATCAAAATATATGAACTCTTTGATACATTGATTAAGATTTTTACTGAGAGGGGTTACATGTTTATCATCACAGCAAGCGGGAAATGGCTTGTGTCACGAAAGATTTTCCTTGTAGATGCAGCAAGATTAATTAGGACAAGTTTCAATATATGCTTTTGGGTGATTGCCTGTCTTTTGTGTACCATAGATTTGTGATGGTAAGAGAAATAGAAGGAGATGCAAAGGAGAAAGAGGAAGGAAATGCTACATATAAGAAAAAACTCGAGCATGCAATCGATCATTACACTAAGACATTGGAGCTTGATGATCGAGATATATTTTTTAATTAATCATGAAGAGGTTTATCTTGACATGGGCAAGTATGAGGAATGCATTAAGAGTTGCAACGAGGCTGTTGAAAGGTGGTCGAGAGTCACACTGACCAACAACAAAACAAAATGATTCTGGACTTTGATTCCGCAAAGAGAAACAAGTTTGCTATTGATGCAATTTTAACTTTCATAGCTTCAATCTAACTAGGTTACGATATTGGACTAATGAGTAGAGCTTTAATCTACATTAATGACGACTTTAAAATCAATGATGTGCAAGTTGAGATCTTAGTGGGAATTTTAAATTTTATTCAAGGATATGATTCTCTGCTACCGGAAGAACCTCCGACTGGATTAGTCATTGATATATCATCATATTAGCAGAAGCCAGGAGTTCAATTTGATTGGCAGGAATTTTTTATAAAAAAGAAGAAAAAGAACGAGATGAATGGGGGGTTTGGCTATTGCTTCTTTGGTTGCTGCTTCTGTGTCTTCTTTTTCTGTTTTTGTTTCTGCGTTTGCTTCTTTTGGTTTTTTTTTGTTTTTTTTTTTTTTTTCGGTTTTAG
>JAWDEX010000016.1:2939405-2950264 GCA_035221805.1 Trichilia hirta | reverse complement strand
TAATGGTGGGCATGGAGCCTTTTTATTATGAATTGAATTGCATACTTATCATTTGTATTATAAATTATTGGTAAAGTCTGTCTAAGGCTTGTGGGAATAGGATATCCTTGCCTCTATGGCATCACGATCCCGACTATCGAGGTGTGACATTTAGCCTCAAATCAAAGACATCATTACTACATCTTATTCATTGATGATCACACCAACTTCTCCTGGCTATTTCCCTTGTTCACCAAATGAGAAGCCCTGGAAACATTCATTTCATTTAAGAAACAAGTTGAAAAAACTTACGACAGGTAGTTAAAGCATTCCAATGTGATATGGGAACAGAGAATAAAAAGTTTGAGTCTTTTCTCAAAAGTGAAGGCATAAAACTGAGGTGCTCTGGTCCCTATACAAGCCATCAAAATGTCAAAGCTGAGAGAAAACATAGACACGTAGTATAGAAAGGATTATCTTTACTGCTCTGGTTAAAATCCCCTTGAATTTCTAGTCTAAAGTTTTTATCTACAGTGTATTTGATAAACAAAACTCCTACATGCACTCTCCAAAACCATTCACCATAAGAAACATTACACAAAAGGAAACCTAACCTTTCTTTGATTAAAGTGTTTGATTATGAGTGTTTTTCCTTTGTTAGACCATACAACATACATAAATTTGATTTTTACTCATCTAAATGTGTGTTCATTGGTTTAAGTTTGTTGCATAAAGGCTTTATGTGTCTTCATCACACAGAAAGAATTTACATAGCTAGACATGTAAAGTTTAGTGAAAATGAATTCCTTTCAACACTGATGAAAAATTTGGTTCAAAATCTATCAAAGTGGAGGATGAGAGTCAATTTTTATCAAATCATTTTTTTCTTCTTAATTTTCCTTTAAGGTCAGCAAGCGATCATGACACAGTAGTTTGTTCTTAACCCTCAAGCTCCTTAGAATTAGGTAATAATCCTCATTTTCTTATTAAAGATACTAGTGCTCATCATAACATCAATACAGTAAACACAAACTCACCTGCATCAACTTCTATCTCTCTAACTCCTGCAACACAACCAAGCAACATACCATGATATATACATATTCACATGCACAACCATACTCACTTGAACTTATACACATTCAACCACCTACTCATCCTATGATTACTTGGGCAAAAGCAGGGATATTCAAACCAAAGAACTACCTCACACCTACTTCACATTCACTACCCAGAAATAATGAATTGGCCCTTCTTGACCCTAAGTGGAAAACAACCTATGTAGGAGGAATTTGATGCCTTGCAGACCAATTAAACATAGACTTTGGTTCCATATGGTCAAAGTCACAAACTTGTTGGCAACAAGTGAATTTTTAAAATTAAAAAGCATGTAGATGAAAGTGTAGCTAGGTACAAAGCAAGGGTAATGGAAAAAGGTTTTTCTTAAACTCCTGTTCTCGATTTTGATGAAACCTTCAGTTTGGTGATTAAAGCTACTACCATTAGAACAATTCTTAGTTTGGCCATATGCAAAAAATGAGAAATAAGACAGAGAGATGTCAATAATGCCTTCTTGAATGGTGAGTTGAGAGAGAGTCTACATCCAACAACCTGAGGGATCTGTAAATGCATCAAAGCCTCGACATGTTTGGAAGCTCAGAAAGGCTTTACATGGTCTAAAGCAGGCTCGAGCCTGATTTGACAAACTTAGAAATGTCTTGGAAATGAGGGGATTTAAAGGCTCTAAATCAGACATTTCTCCCTCTTGCAAATCTCATAAAAATGGAGTAACTTTGCTGCCTGTGCATGTTGATGATATGATAATTATAAGGACTGACAAGTTAATTATAGAAGAGACTATCAAGAACTTGGACATAGTCTTTGCTTTCAAAGACAAGCAACCTACATCTATTTCTGGGAGTACAAGCCACGAGAACAGAAAACTCTCTATTCGTGTCTCAAACCAAGTTTATTCATGACATATTGGGCAAACTCAACATCAGCAAATGCAAGGTAGTTAATACACCAATGTGTGCTTCTTCAAAGCTATCAAAGCACAGAAGTGAAATCTTTCTTGATATCACACCATATAGAAGTGTTATAGGGTGCTTGCAATATGCAACAATTACAAGACCCTACATTTCTTATGCAGTTAATCGTCTACGTCAATTTATGGCTCAACCAAGAAAGGATCAATGGGTAGCTTGCAAAAGAGTTTTAAGATAAAGAGACTCTCACTTACAGCCTCGAGTTCAGCAAAAACTCAACCATGGATGTAATTGCTTTTGTAGATGCTGACTGGAGATGCAATGTAGACGACAGAAGGTTTGTAAGTTGTTATTGCATCTACTTTGGAGGAAATCTTGTCTCTTGAGGTTCAAACAAACAGCATGTGGTGGCTCATTCAAGTGCAGAGTCAGAGTACCTATCCTTTGTTCTCACTTGCATGGAATTAACATGGATTTCATCCTTGCTGAAAGAAATTGGTTTGAATCTACCAAACTCACCTGTAATCTGTTCAGACAGCATGAGTGCCGCAGCCATAACTTCAAACCCATTGCAACATGCTAGTACCAAGCACATTGAAATCGACATTCATTTCATTCAAGATAAAGTACCTGCAAGAGAAATTAGAATTAATTATGTACCTAGTAAATATTAGATAGCCGATTGCTTCACCAAAGCTCGTCCATTCAATCAATTTAATAACTGTAGAACCAAATGAAAGTTCTTGAGAGAACCATCAATTTGAGAGGGAGAGTTGAGGAAGAAGATAATTTTGAATACATTTGGTCGGATCCTGTCTTCTTGAGCTTTAAGAATGTCAGCATAAACTTGAGTCCAAACTCCAACAGAAGCCCAAACACCCTAGCTCATCAAAACTTACTTTTGAATAGAGGGAGCATCTCTTCATCAACGGCTACAAAAACAGGAAACATGGTTGCTCTGTCTTCAAGCTTCATACCAGATTTTGACCTCCATCAAGAATTCCATAATGATTTTTGTTATTTCGAATATGATGAGAAAAATATTCACCCTCAGATTTTTGCCACGTTAGCTCAGGTTTTAAAGCTAGGATTTTTTTTCTGTGGTTTCTTCTTTTAGACATGTATATAGTTAAATTGCAACCTTTGAGTAGGACGGATTGCCATCAACGAAAAATTCCATTTTTATCAAATCTTAACTAATAGGAGACCAAACGCGATATCATTACTCCATCCAAATCCAAACCTGTCTCCGTTCTCTTGCACAGATCCACTGAAGCCCTCCCTAGCCATTCTCCCCTTGGGGGCGGATGCGAAGGAAAGCAATTTGTACTCTTGGGTTTTACTAAAAAAGCGATTTAGCAACTAGAAAGAGCCAATTAAATTATTGTATTTCTAACCAAATTTTAATGCGATCTGACCAAAATACCCACTTATACTAGAGGCTCCCCCTCTCGTCAATGTACAACGTTGATGTCTGGTTCTGTATTAAAAGAAACTCGAATTGGGCAGTGGACTACGGCGGCAGGAAAAGAACTTGTAATAAGGAGATCAAGAGTTCGCATTAGTACTGTTCGTTTCAGGTCAACGACTGAATTCTATTCGTAGAATAGAAATTCTCTGCGTCGAGAGAAATACACTGCGTCAAATGGACTGAAGGCTATTTTTACTGGATTATAGAGGACACAATTTCACTCCCTCCGTTCCGTGTAAATCCTCGGAGAACTGTAGCGTATATATTTGTCAAGAGGCACCATTTTTGTCACGTTTCAATTCAGTTAACTCGTCACTGAGGTAACTCTTCTTTCTTATAGTTGATGTCCTTTCGTTCATGTTTCGTTTGGTTGGTAAGAAAGTGAAAGGAAAATTCTAAACCCATGTTGCTCAATCTTTTTGTTTTCAATTAATTAGCGGACTTTATCTGAGAGATGTATTTTTCCATAATTTCTTCTTCGTTAGTGATGTTGAAATTGTAAATTGAAGGTGTCTTGCAGGTTCTATTTCGTGGTTTTAGAACAGCTGAAGCTTGAAGCAAGCTAAAAGGAAGTGTTAAGCAGCTTCAAAACTGAACTGGGTTGATGGTTTTTATGTCGCAATGTGTCCATTAGTGCTGCCTAAACATGTTGCTGCTGTCGTAAAATACCAAAAGAACCCATTGAAGGCACTTGAAATGTTCAATTCAGTGAAAACAGAAGATAGTTTCAAGCACACATTGTTGACTTATAAATGCATGACTGATAAGCTTGGTTTTCATGGTCATTTTGAGGAAATGGAGAACTTACTATCAGAGATGAGAATGAATGTTGATAATAGTTTGCTTGAGGGAGTATATATAAGAGTCATTAGGAATTATGGTCGTAAAGGGAAGGTTCAAGAAGCTGTTGATGTTTTTGAGAGAATGGATTTTTATAATTGTGAGCCTACAGTTTTATCTTATAATGCGATTATGAATATATTGGTTGACTTCGGATATTTCAATCAAGTGCAGAAAGTATATATGAGAATGAGGAATAAAGGGATTGCTCCTGATGTGTGCACGTTCACAATTCGGATGAAGTCTTTTTGTAGAACAAGGAGGCCTAGTGCTGCACTTAGGCTTCTTAAGAACATGCCTTCACACGGTTTTAATTTCAATGCAGTTGCATATTGTACAGTAGTAAGTGGATTTTATGAGGAGAATCGTCATGTTGAGGCTTATGAATTGTTTGATGAGGTGCTTAGGTTGGGGATTTGTCCTAATATTGCTACATTTAATAAGCTTACACATACTCTCTGCAAGAAGGGGGATGTCCAAGAATGTGAAAAATTGTTTAATAAGGTCCTGAAGAGGGGAGTGTCCCCAAATTTGTTTACATACAATATTTTTATTCAGGGGCTTTGCAGAAAAGGTGCCCTTGGTGAGGCTATTGGTTTGTTGGATAGCCTTGAAAAGGAATATTTAACCCCTGATGTTGTCACTTATAACACGTTAATTAGTGGATTATCTAAGAACTCTAAGGTTGTGGAAGCTGAGTATTATCTGCATAAAATGGTGAATGAAGGGCTGGAGCCCGATGAATTTACTTACAATGCTGTTATTAATGGATATTGCAAAGTGGGTATGATTCAAAATGCAGATAATATACTCAATGACGCAATCTTAAAGGGATTTGCACCTGATGAGTTCACATATTGTTCCCTAATTAATGGGCTATGCCAGTATGGTGACATAGACCGTGCTATGGCTGTATTTAAAAAGGCGGTGGGAGAAGGATTAAAGCCAAGCATTGTTTTATATAACGCATTGGTCAAAGGGTTGTCTCAGCAGAGACTTATTTTACAGCCACTGCAACTGAGGTATGAAATGTCAAGAATCTGGTTGTAGCCGTAAAATATGTGTGGAATTTAAATTAAAAAATAAATGGACATCAACATTTGACATTGTATGTTAAAGGGTATTATAGGTTAAGTCCAAATTTAGTGGTCTGATAAAGTTAAATTAATACAGGTCTAATGCATCTAATTTAAGCATGATTTTTAACATGTGTAGAAATTAGACTTTATTGTTATTATATCATGAGCTAAATAAAATGAGTTACTCAATGGTTTAGGATTTTTTATACTTATTAAAGTTATGCTCCTTAAGATTAATATTAAACAATATTATTTTATCATCTTATTAACAGAATAGAACCCTAATTTCTGTATTCAGCCTTAAAAGATTCGTAATCAAATTCTGCAGATTTAAAAATTAAGCTTAGATTTTAGGTATATTCCTTTAACACTTTCTCCCAATGATTTGACTGAATAGTTTTATGAGATATGATAAATTTAATTCATCAATTAAGAATATTCAACACTATGGACATACAATATAGTTGTAAATTGATTGTACAAGATTGGCTGTGTTTCTGATGCCAATAATCTCGTGAATCATGCAATTGCCAAAGGATACATTCCTGACATTTTACCTTCAATGCTTTGATTGATAGTTACTGTGAGCAGCTTAAGATGGAGAATGCTATTGAGATTCTGAATACTATGTGGAGCCATGATGTTACTCCTGATGTGATTACATATAATTATTTGTTGAATAGGTTGTGCAAGGCTGCTAAATCTGATGATGTGATGGAAACTTTGAAAACAATGATGGATTGGGGGGGTGTTCCAGACATGAAAACATACAATATACTTATGGAGAGCCTGTGCCAAGCACATAGAGTTACCGAAGTTTTCAACTTGCTTCAGGAAGTGGAAAACAAGGGTTTGACTCCAGATACTGTTAGTTTTGCCCCATTGATTAATGGATGTTGCAATAATGGGAACTTGCAAGGTGCCTACCAGCTATTTATAAGAATGGAATAACGACACAAGGTGTCTTATACAACTGCAACCTACAATATTATGATCAATACTTTTTCTGAAAAGCTAGACATAAATGTGGCAAAAAAGCTTTTCAATGAGATGTGTGATGAAGGATGCCCTCCATACATTTATGCTTATTGCTTCATGATTGACGGTCAGGTTGCATTGATTATGTTTACATTTTACTTACGGAAAATTTTGAGAACGGATTCACTCCATCATTGTCAACCATTGGTCAGGTTAAACTGTCTTTGTGTGGATCATAGAGTCAAGAGGCAGTTGGCATCGTTCATTGTATGGTGAGGAAAGGAATTGTCCCTGAGGCTGTAAGCACAATTTTTGAAGCTGATTAGAAGGAGATAGCAGCTCCTAAGATTGCTGTGGAAGACTTGTTGAAGAAAAGTAAAATTACCTATCATACCTATGAACTTCTATTTGATGGCATCAGAGATAAAAAGCTACTGAAAAAGAAAACTTTGAAGCAGTCACTGGAGATTCCGGTAAGTGCTCATACTGAGTAAACAATCCAGTGTGCTAATGGGATGGTTAGAAAAATACTTGCTGTCGGAGTATTCTCAAAAATGCCAGAAGCTTCTGTTGCAGAGCTGTTAGATAGTGGCATTTGGAAGGAAGTTACTGCAGAATGCATGGTAATTTCAGTACCATTTTCTGCTTACTGTAAACTGGCTTACTCAATCCTAAACAAGCATCAAAAGCACATAAGCTAGTGTGAGCGGTAAGGAGCTAAAGAAGGCAGCAGCTAGCCTCCCAACTTATAGACCATGAGCACTAGCAGCTGACAAATGGACTAGATACGCTATCCAGCCTCATTCCCTTGGTTTGGGTACTTCAGTCATTGGGGAAATTTTTTCCCATACTCTATCCACCTTGAAGCTAACCGCAAGAAGCATGGAACCAAGACAGATTCTATCCTAAACGAAATCCAGTGCTGCCACTTAAAGAGGACCGGCCCTGCTGTGAATTCTAAGGCTGGCATGCCGGTTACCTTCCGCCTTGTGTTGTCATATGCTCTAGAGGCCTACTCTTAAGAATGGTAAATATTTTTGCTGATATCCTAAGCAAGCGGCAGTTCTGAATGGGCACACATTCTGGGCCGATCAAGTGGGCAACCAGGACTGTTGGCTCCGGTAGTGATCACGGAGCAATTCATATTAAAGCATTATTAATCTCCTATGTCAATATACCAAATTTATCTGAACTTTGCCAGTTGTAATGGGCTAGTTTATTAAAGTTGTGACTGTTAAATGATCAATATTTGCTACGCTGCAGAAATAATTGGTTATAGAAAAAATTGGTTGGTTAAATAAACTATACTTTCTAGTTTTTACATGTCATAAGTTTTGAAAACAAGTAGATATAGTTGGTTAATCTCGTTGTTAAAGAACTGCAAGAATCTATAATTGTGACTGTAAACATTAGGTTAATTTTACACAATTTAAGAGGACTAAATAATTTACGTAAGGATATTTTTTTGATCTGTATAATCTGTGCTAAGATAATTATGTAAATATATTAATGAAAAAAATTGATTCTCTCAGTTTGCAATTAATGCTTATATTTAATTTGGGAGAGAGGAAAGGGGAGGGTGGTGATCTACCCTCTGCATCATATATAAAATTGAATTAGTGTTGTATATTCGTTATAATGTTGGAGACAGTTCGTGGATAGTCCGACATAGTTATCCATTTCTTTTGTGCGACCCAAGACATTACGTATCACGATTTGACATCGGGTCGAAGAATTCAAGGCATTTCAGCATATATTTTGGTTAGTTATCTTTTGCTTCAGCAAATTCAACAGTCAGCGGTCCTCCATTTATTGGCTGACCAAAGGATTATCCAATAATTAAATACCTTCATTAAAATTCATTTATTTGACTGCAGACAAAGCAACTCAACAGAAAAATAAACAATAGCAAGATTCACAACTCTATTTATAAAGGTCTCACAAGCTTGAACTGATCACAAATCAAGCAGAGACCAATCAAAGAGAGTGAAATGGCAGAAGAAAACAAAGTTAAACTACTTGGGATGTGGGCTAGTACTCACTCAAAGATGCTGAATTGACTCTCAGGGTAATAAGTATTCCGTACGAGTGCATAGAAGAAGATTTCAGAGACATTAGTTCATTGCTACTTCGGTATAATCCTGTCCATAAGAAGATCCCCCGTGCTTGTTCACAATGGAAAACCGATAGTCGAGTTATATCATCCTGGAATACATCAACGAGACCTGACAAAACACTCTTCGACTCCTGCCTGAAGATCCCTATGAAAGAGCTGAAGTTCCATTCTGGGCTTGTTTATCCAACAACAGTCAGAAAACTGAAAAAACAACAAAACTTGTTAAGCTTATGCAAACTCCGAAAACCATATATGATAGATTATGTGATTAGCTAATTAAATTTTGTGCTCGCAGCTTTTGGGGGCTAGGAGTAAAATTATCACAAGTAAGGGGGAAGAATAAGAGATGTCAATTAAGGAAGTGTTTCACAAAATGAACGTGTTGGAAAAAGGCATGAAAAAACTCTTGACACAGGGGGCACCTATAGTTGATTTCCAGAGTTAGGAGTCCTAGACATTGTGGTGTGCGCAACAATCAGTCCCCACAAGGCCTATGAAGAAGTGTTTGGGGTGAAAATTTCTGGATCCAGGGAAATACCCATTGATGTTTTCATGGGTTCAGAAGTTAAATGAGCTACCTGTTGTCCAGGAATTACTCCCTCCTCATGACAAGCTAGTTGCTGTTCTTCAATTTATCAATCAAAATGGTCTTATAAGTTCTAATTAAATTAGTTCGGTGCAATGCTGTATTCTTTCTCTGTTCCAGAAATATCTCTTCTCCCTCGCATGTTTTCATGTGATGGTGGGACTTTGTAATAAGAGCTGTGGCCGTCATCACTTATTGTAATAGTTATTTGATTCGGCTTTTATGAACAATGTAATGTTTTCTGTCGATGAAGTTGAAATATCTGAAATACTGATGAAATAATCATCCTTTTTAACGGAAATTAAGTCCCTGCTTTAGCAAGAGCAGGAACAAGAAGCCCAACTACTAATAAAGCTCTTAAATTACAGATTTATGAACCTTAATGACGTAATTGTTTGATTGGAGATGGCACTGATGGAGAAACATGGCAATTCTTTTTCTTTTTCTTTTCTTCCTCTTTATTGCATTAAGAAAAATCAAAATCTGAAACAGCTCTTGCCGTCCCTCAAATCTAAATAAAAGCAGTTCATGAAAGCACATAGTCAAATGTTTTGAATAAGGAATATCTAGCATTAGCACTCTTCCTAAATCTGGAGAGTGGAATAAAATGCCATTTGAAAGTCCTTCACTTATTTATCGGTATTTACCATTCTATTTTAATACTTCTGTGGTGTATATTGTTGGACTTAAATCGTCAGCACATTCATTATTTTCATTTCTACCGAATCTCTCTTTATACATATGGCATTCCTTCCCTCATTTTTTTTATTTTTTTTATTATTATTATTTTTTTTTAACAAAACAAAACAAAACACATTCTTTCGGTACAATCCTTATGTCAGTTTATATTGTACTAAAAATAGAGACATTTTGGAATTAAAAAGCTCTAATTATTACTTATATTAATGAAAAGAAAATGTTAGGCATGATTAATGGGCATGCGTTAGTCATAAATCCTTTTACTTTAGCCATAATTCCTTCTCGTCCAAGTTTTCGAAATCATTAAAGAAATCCATTCCAAATGCGAACATAATCAACCCACATTGAAGCATGCCTATGACAGCTACAAAGTAGACTAAAAGATATGTACATATCCTTTCATTCAAAGTCGTATATGTTGAATATTGGCCAAGTAACTCAATAAGATAATAGATAAATAATGACAGTGTACAACTATTTAATGGCTCTGCAAGGATGAACTGACAAAAAATAAAGCAGAAACTAGGCAAAGAAAGCCAGATGGAAGAAGAAAACAAGGTCCAGCTACATGGGATGTGGATTAGCACTTATTCTAAGAGGGTTGAATTAGCACAGAAGGCTTAAGGGCATTACGTCAAGAACATTTGAGCTACAAAAGCCCATTGCTTCTCCAATACAATCTTGTTCCTAAGTAGGTTCTTGTGCTTGCTCCTAATGGAAAACCAATAGTCGTCCCATATCATCCTTCCATACATTGATGAGACCTGGATAGATGCTCCCCGATTCCTGCCAGAAGATTCCTATGAAAGAGCTCAAATCATACTCTGGGTAGTTTCATCCAACTGCAGGTAAAAAAGAGTTAGAAAAGCTTGTTAATTTAGTATTGCCATAACTAATGTTTCTAACGGGATTAACTCTTAACAATTTAATGCAGCTGTTTGAAGCGATAGGTAGAGTCTTCATGACTGCCGAGGAAGCACAAGACAAAGCAATTGAGGAAATGCTTGCGACAATTGACATGCTGGAAAGAGGAATGAAAGAATTCTTGTGCTCGAGATCTCTGAAAATTGATTATGACCAGAATTTTCGACTTCTAGAGATTATGCTATGTGCAGTATTGGTA
>JAWDEX010000016.1:2858389-2895516 GCA_035221805.1 Trichilia hirta | reverse complement strand
AGCCATGTGTTTTTTTTATTTTATTTTATTTTATATTTTATTTTTGTTGCATTAGATGCTCCAACCTATGTGCTTTTGGTGGTTGAACATGCAGAATTACTCATTCTAATCGCATCCATATTTATAAATAAATTATAAGACAGATTTTTCAATAAAGTATTCATGCTAAAAAGTAATGACAATTCAATTTGTGGTCCTATTGTTTCTTCCTTTGTTTCCTATAAAAGAACAAAAAAAAAAAAAAAAAGGAAAGAGGTTTGAATTCTCGGTTTACAAGCCTGCCTTCACTACTTTTTTTAGTAGATCGTGTGGTAGACTAAATTTTGGATTTTCTTTGTTGAACAAGAGACTTGAATGATTTAAGTTACATATTGAATAGATTTTAGAATGTCTTGTTGAACAAGAGACTGGAATGGATTATTTGCAAAGGTTTGCAGCTATTTTAGTATCATGCTTATTTGATTTGTTAGTGGTATACATCTTTTGCAAACTGGATAATTTTATCCATTTATTCTTTCTTATGGTAAGAGATGAATATCTTTTCCGAACTTGCTAATTTTATTACCATCAGGAACTAGGAAAAGCAGTTGCTTTTGATTGTCCTGAGCTAGAGATGGTCGTATTTGAAGTTGATAAGGTTGAGAGCTGGAAGCAACGCTGCAGAGATATTGTAGGGACTTCTGTAGAAGATCTGAACTCTTTGCTGGGTGCTTTACATAAGGTCTTTATTAGATTTATTTCTTACGAGCTTAGAAGACCACTGTTTAAATTCATATCATGCAAATTGAGAATTTTTCTAAATATTGAGCAGCTCAAACAATCTCTAGATAGATCTTTGTACGAATATAACAAGTCACGAGGCTCAGTATCAATGGAATTTTGTATGTGCTGTTCCAGTGATTACAAGAAACAAGATTTCTTGATTTGTTCAACATGCAAAGACTGGTAAGGTATTTGTTGCTTTGTTCGTTTTCATCATTGATTTTTTTCTCCATGATGGGCTATCATGTCAATCTTGGTTTAGGCTTTGTTTGGGATTGAGGTGATGTGGCTTTGAATTTACAGCTTTTGAGGGATGAAATCACTCTGTCAAATATTAGTGGAAAAGTGGGTGGTCCCCTACAAATTGGTGTTTACCAAACACTCTTAACTGCTGTACTTTCATAAAACAGCAGAATCGCAGGAATCTCAAACTAATCCTTGGCTTACTATTTTTAGGCCTCTTGTGGTGTAAGATTATCGTTGAAATTTTTAGCAACAAAAACAATATCTAAGATTCCTCCCACCTGCAAAATATCTGTTACTGATCTTTTGTAGTAGTAGTTGGTAATTCTTGCTCATGTAGTCACTGCATCAGTTTTTCTATGGTATGTATATCTGGTCATCATATGTTATCTTGTAATTGCTGCATCATTCTAAATTCATGTAATCTGGAAATACATGTTTTTGACATCTTCGATACGGAACAGTTATCACGTGCGGTGTCTAGGATCATCAGCACTTGATACAAATCAAGCAGAAGTGTATATATGTCCATATTGCCGATATTTTGAGGGTGCATCAATATCTCAGGCCAGAGGCAGTCCTTTGGTGTGACAGTTTTGCTCTGTAACCTCACTTATCTTTTGGACGGATTCCTAGCTGAAACTTATATATCTCATTTTATTTTTCTTCGTTTGTACAGAGTTTTGATGGGAAGTGCGCTGACTTGACAATGTTGATCGGGCTTCTTTCAGATTCTGAAATCTTTTGCTCAGGGTAAGCTTCATGTTTTAATATTGTAGCGAAAGCATCATGTATAAAATTATTTATATTGAAAGATTCTTTCTTTTTCATCTTTTGCTTGCCTTGCCTAGTTTTATTTTTTATGAAAATTATATGGATGATATCTTTGCAAGGAAAAATTGCATGACATTTTTAAGAAACTCAGGAATAGTTAAACCACGTATTTTATTAGTTTTTCTTGGTTGCTAATAAAATATTTGTAGAGGTTCAGAAATTTTAAGCATATTAAAATCTTTTTATTACAGCTAGCATTTAGCAAATGTGATGCAAGCTAGTCTTCTGACCCTTCTAGGACAGGTACCGTTGGAAATTAGTTATGATTTACATTTTGTAAGCTTGTTAGGAGTGTGAGTTCTGTGTTTCTTCCTGATGGAGTTTGGAAAAAAGTGAGAATGGCACCTGTTTGTTTGACAAGGAAAGTAAATACTGTAAATATTTTGCATTGACTGAAAATCTTGTGCTCCTAGGTTATTTGGAGATTAAAATGTGTTCACAAATTTATATTTGATGATTTTATGATGAAGACCAAATATCTGATATATTTGAACAATGGCTGTCGCTTTTACAGGGTTGAAGAGAGAAATGTCCTACAAGAAGTTGTGGATAAAGCTCTTGCTTGCAAGGCCTTCTTGACTGATATAGTGAAGTTTGAATTCTGTTATTTGGATGAAGATCTCCGTGTCATCTCCAATAAACTAACTATTGCTTTCAAGGCACTTACTTTTTATCTTTCTATTACTCAGTCTTGTTATGCAGAGGGTTTTTATTTTTTTTATATTTATTGTGCAAATATTTGTCTCTTCCTTTCCTCAGTTCATATTTGGCCTTTACCAATCATTAGATCTGATACTGATCATGGTAATGTGAAATATACTATAATTACTAACTGACATGGTTTTCCTGATCAAGAGTTGGTTCTATTGCGTAGGCCAGAGAATTGGCAGGAGTATTTGATAATCAAAGTAACAGAGACCTTGACTTGGCATTAGCAAGAAATTCGTGGAGATTTAGAGTTAAAAATTTGTTGGAGTACTTAATAAAACCCACAATCGGACAGATACATGATTGCTTGAAAGAGGTATGTTCTCTTTGACGCTGCAAGCATTGTACATATTATATGCCTGTGTTGGAGTAGAATAATCCTTGCGCTTTCTAACTAGTTTTTTAATTTTAAAAGTGGGATAGCTTGATATGATGAAATTATCAGACTGAGCCTAGAAAGATATATTTTCTTTTTCAAGCAATGCTAAATATTGGCTCTTTGCTAGCCCAATTAATGTGCTACTTCATATTTCAAATAAGTACTAGGAAGGTGCCATTATAATCATAGTTGTAGCAGATACAGACCCATGAATTCTAGCACGGACAAACATGTAATCATGAGTGGAACTGGGATGGCAAAAATGGGGTTCTGGCCAGATATTGATAATCCGGATCCAGATTCGGATGAAAAATATGGGGCTCCTATTTTGGTCCATATTCGGATTTTTTGCAGTGCGGGTATGGTGCTGATTTTTTGAAATCTGGATGGACGAATATCTGGATATCCAAAAAAATTTCAGATTTTCAATTTTGCCAAACGTAGATGCTATTTCTTTAATCTCTCTTCCTGTCACTTTCTCTGCAATCTGCATCCAAACACACAAGGAACCCTAAACACCAATTTCCAACACATATTCAATACAAATTCAATTGAAAAAAATTTGAAACTGCAATCAACTTTTAGGAAATCAAACAATTAATGTAAAAAATTAAAGTCAAACAAAACTAGAAAACGGCAAATTTCTATACTTCATAATGATTCATAACAACAATTGCAAAAAACTTAAACATGGATGGATTCACGAGGTTTGAGGCTGAGACTGTCTTGGTGTTAAGATGGATTCAATGGCAAAACTAAAGCAAGATACTGTACATATGACTTTAAAGCTAGAACTATTGGCCTAAGTTGAACTCGTTGTTCAGCCGACTTTGGATCCAAGAAATGAGTATACGAAGGAGAAAGTCGCGTGGGTGCTCTCTTGCATCTCCATCTGTTGCGCTCGCTCTGTTTGCTGGAGATGAAAGAGAGATTGACTAAAAGTTTCATTCAAGACATCAAGAGGTAAGCCTAGCTTGAAAGTGATAGTATATTGTTGGGGCGAAGGATCAGAGTGAGTTTCGTAAGGATTTGGAGAGAAAAAGATGAGGAAATTAGGGATTCAATCGGCTGGTAACAGGGGTTGTGTGAAACTTAGGTTTGGCCCGGGTCCACATGTGGGTCACCAATGCTCAATATGGCATCCGGATTTTTTTTCAGGTCTGGTTTAAATATTTTCAGATCTGAATCATCTGAATTTTTTCCGGTACAAGCTGGATATGGTATTTCTGCCAGCCCTATTCATATCATCTAAAACCATTTGGGTTTATACTTGAGGTTTGTGGTTGGTGAGAAGTTCTGCCCTCACCAATCCTTCAGGTTTATTTTACTAGTGAAATATTCATGTTTGGATTTTGTTGTTTCGTTCTACACCTGAATTAGTGTTTTGTGCATCTTCACTCCTTTATGTTGAAGTATCATCAAGAAATTGGGCCTGAGCCTGAATAAACACAGACAAACATACATATCACTGCCTCAAATTTTTCCTTGGATTTCATGGTTGATGATGATTCAATGGCTAACAATTTATGTACGTACTAGCTTTGTTAGTTTTCCCTTCTACCAAATTAATTGTATTGTTATTATTTTTGTGCGGTGGACCTCTTGTAAACCTCACTTTTTGAAATAAAAGTACTGATTCTTTTGAAAAAAATTGTCAGCATTTTTGGGTATGGTAGTACCTGCTGATATTTTCTTGCCGAATAGTATTGGCATATCTGTTTCTGTGCTCATACTTGTTAGTTTCTTCACTTTTGGCCGTTCAAAATTTTCCCCTCTAATGCGTGTATCAGTGAGTAATGCTATTCAGTGATAGATAATCTCTACATATTTTTGTTGCTCAATTTGTTGTTATGCACAGTAGAGTGCAATTTAATGAGTGTGTTGGAGGTGCTAAATGGAGTTCCAAAATGCTTTCAGGGACTGGATATGAACATATCACCTGAAGATCATTATAGACGGAAACTCACAGAACTGAATTGCATTGGCATGAAGTGGGTAGATGTTGCTAAGAAGGTGCAGAGTTTTTTTTAGTGAAATCTCCCTCTCTTGTTATCTTTTAAATTTTTGCTGATTTAGCATTATTTGTTGTTTTCCTTTTCACAGGTTGTAAACGATTATGGGGCTCTAAGCTTAGATAATGTCTTTGATCTTATTACAGAGGGAGAAAATTTACCTATTTGCTTGGAGAATGAACTTAAGGTAAGCTAATATTGTTGTTGAATTGAATCAGCATTGTCATTAATCTTCGCTTTGATTTGTTGTATGCAGTCTCTAAGAGCTCGGAGTATGCTTCATTGCATATGTCGGAAGCCCTATGATGCAAAAGCAATGATTACTTGTTACCAATGTAATGAGTGTTATCATATGCATTGTGTTAAATTACTCTCTGCACCAAAGATCTACATATGTGCTGCATGTAAGCCTCAATCAGAAGAGTCATTTCTTCCACAAACTGTGGATGATGAGAGGTAAGTAGAATAATTCTTGTCCATGGAAATTATCTGTTAGGTGTTGTTTCCTGGTCCTGTATGTTTTTATCAGGTGGTGTTTAGCAGTTTTTTGATGTTGTACTTGAAAAATGCAGGGAAAACTTTTGTTCATCCAAACTTATATTAAATTTATCAGGAATTCATTCTTTCCTTCCCTGGTCTTAAAGTTGTAGGGAAGAATAATCCAAACGGTCTTCAGCTCCATATTTTAAACAAATGGAAATTCAGCGAGAAATGTACCTTATTTGAAAATAATGAAGGACGTAATTCTTATATTTATGAGACAATCATCTATTTTGTTTTCCTTTTCAGTTGCCGTGCATTTTCCTTGTATGACTACTCTTTCTTCCATGATTGGACAGATCCAATGGTGAATTTCTAGAGCCCAAAACACCTTCTCCCAAACACACAAACACAAGAAAGAAACCAAGAAAGGCAGAGCCAAGTCTAACGCAGAAGAAGCTGGAAATTACGAATAGCAACATTGTACTCGACTGTTCTCGTGGTATTGATGACTTCTGGTGGAGAAATAGGAAGCCTTTCAGAAGAGCAGCTAAAAGACGTGCTGTACTGGGAAGTCTCTCTCCATTTATATATGCGCGCAAGAATGAACATAAATATAGATAGTGATCAGTCATTCAATTCGTTCTTAATGAACATAAATATAGATAGTGATCAGTCATTCGATTCATTACATAAATATAGATAGTGATCGGTCATTCAATTCATTCTTATGCTTTAAGTTCTGCTTTATTTTACCTTGTCTGCATATCAGTGCATATAAAATTTTTTATTTTCCGATATAATTTTTTTGACTCTGGTGGGTGGAAACACGAAATCCTCTCATCTGTTTCTGCATCGATTCAAGACTCGCAAATATTTTTCTGATGGTTGAAGGGAGGATATTGTGATTATATGCGGAAAAAGGAAAAAATGATAAAGAAATCTGAGAACTAAAGAATAAATTTACAGAATTGTTTAACTGTAAAAGTTAAATTCTAGTTCCATTGTGCTTCGGTTGAGTAACTGACTATCCTCGATCAACATTCAACATCGCCCAATTACACATTACCGCGTGCAACCGTAAGGGGGACTACCAGCGGATGGTCCAGAGCGCAGACCCTTTTTCTAAAACGAATCAATAGTTTGGTTGTAATCTTACGGTCGATTATGGGTATGTGATTCGTTGGTTAGCTTTTTCAATGGATTTTAAGGAAACGTCCTGTATCCAAGTCAAAAATCATAAATTCAAGGAATTTAATGAAAAAAAATCACTGTTTATAGTATTAATTAAAAAATAATTAGGTAATAAAATTTTATTTAAAAATGTATTATTATTTTTGTACGACATTATCCTTAATAATTATCTTTCAATTGAGTATATAATAATTTTACTATTTTCTTTTCATATTGAACTCTTTAAATTTCATCATTATTTTTATCAATCTATCAAATCAAATATTATTATACAAAAGTTAGTACTTTATATTTATTTATTATATTTTACAAAGGAATGTAGTATATGTAAAGTTGAAAAAGTTCAAAAGATTAAAAATCCGTCATGTTGGATTATTGTCTAATTTTAGAATATGAAAAAAATAATTTTAAAGCATGAAAGAAATTCTTTATGCTCTAAAGCCAAGCAGCGACCGAATTATTTTCAATTTTTTAGATTTTTTTAATTTCAGATATGTTTTATTTTATTTTTCTTTTTTGTAAAATTATAATAAATAAATATAAAAATAATAATTTTTATAAAAAATATATAATTTGAGAGATTTTTATAAAAAATTGATGAAAATAATAGCGAGATTTGAAGAGTTTAATATGAAAAAAATAGTATTATTTTGTACTCAATTAAAAGGTGGTCATTAAAAAAAGTTTTGTTTTAAAATAGTAATGTAAGTTATTTTTTAATAAAATTTTATTACGTACTTATTTTTAAATCAATACTATATAAATAATGATCATTTTTATTAAATCCTTAAATTCAATTCCTCATCCCAAAATTGGTATAAGACAAGACAGGAGACCTCGTATCACGCGACACATTCTTCTCCTTTCTTTCTCTCTCTCCCAGTTTCCGTTTACATAAAAATAGTGTCCAAACCAAAACAAATGGAAAAAAAAGTGAAACTCTGCCTCTGCCTGCACCAAGAAGACCTGTCATCCTAAGAGGGCATCAATAGATAGTACAGTTGATTAATGGAATACGGTGTTTTCAGCTACTTTAGTGGACCCCATCTCCGTCTCTTCCAAAATCCAATACGTGAACTTGGAATACGATCACCCCTATGGAAATAATATGTTGAAAGGAAATATGAATAAATGATCCTCTATTTAAATGAATGAATGAATCAATATATGAATATTATTTAGGTCAGAAATTTTACTTAAACCAACTACTACTGCCAAATCGCCAAGCCAGCCAAGCCCCTTCCTTGGCTACTTGGAAACTATGAAGCAGGCAAGTAGTCAGGAGTGACATCTTAACAATAAAGAGCCAAAAAAGTGGTCTTCCAACTTCTTACTTTAATTCAAAAGCTATTTAGTTTTCAATTCATCTTTCGACTTCTGTGTCTTTTCTTTCCCTTTCTTTTTTCTTCACCTCCAGCATTTCTTTTCAAACCCCTAGATTTGAAATCTAGGGTTTTGTTGGTAGGTTGGTTCGTGAACTTAAGGCATGGTCCATCAGATGCTTGGTCGTTGAGATACTCTTTCTGTAACTGCTAACTTACATTATTTAATGGGTTTCCATTTTTCTTATAAATTCCTTAAGGGCTTTCTGAGAGTGAAATGTGCGAACTTGAACTATATTTTGTACCTTTATTTTTTTGTTTAAGTTCGAATTTTTTGTATGTTGGTTAGATTTCGTCATTTTAAAGGAAAAAAAAAACAAACAAACTGGTTTTGAGATTACCCACAGTCGCGAAGTTTGTAGTCTTTCAGGATTTAGGGTTAAAGGAATTTTGTCTTATTTTCTTTTGTCATATCTTTCGGTTTACGTTTATAAATCTCGGGCTGTTGTAAAGATTTCCGTTGTAATTTATAAAATCTCTTTGGAGTCTGTACGCAGTGTATTAAATTGTTTTCCCAACAATTACAAGATCTTTTATTTAATTTAAGATTTTTGCTTTAAGAGTTTTAGATAGCAACCCAAGAAGGAATTTTTGACAATTTTGTTAGTAAATGCATGGACGGAAGAGAAGCGATGCTTGTGTCTGGTAGTGGCTCAGCTCCCTATTACGTACAACATAGAGGAGTATTTGGTGGGTCTCAGTCAGCAGCCCAAACTGGTATATTACAAACCCCAACTGGGTTCAGACACTCCTCAAGTCCTAACCTTTCAAACCAACCAAATGTGGGATCAACATTCGCAGTTGAACCTAAACATGTCAATTTTGGCCACAACATGAGTGTGCTCTCTGGTGTGTCATTAAGTGAACCTGTGAAGAAGAAGAGAGGTAGGCCACGGAAATATGCCCCTGATGGGCAGGTTTCACTGGGACTTTCGTCTTTGCCAGCCAAGCCTAAGCCCTCACCGGCATCAGAGTCACAGGCCTCAAAACGAGGGAGAGGGCGGCCTCCTGGGACTGGACGGAAGCAGCAATTAGCAAATCTTGGCAAGTCTTTACTAGATTTGATATGATTTAATGTCTCAACTATATTGTACCTTGGATGTTTAAGTTGAGATTAGTATTATATTTTTTACATTTTATCGACATAGTTCTAGGTCATAATGTACCTTCTACATTTGAAGCATTGCCCAGTGATAAATTAAGGTGGCAACATATAATTCCGATTGTTCTGTAGGAAATATTCTCAACCAATTGCTGCTTAAAGACATGGAATGATTAGCATTCTGTTTTCATGTTTTTAAAGATTTAATGCTTTAGTAGTATCTTTCAATCTGTTATCCATTATCTCCATTAGCATACTGTTAGCAGAAGTAACAAACTATTTGTGATCATATGGAATTCAGGGTCTGTAGAACTTGAGGTGATTATTTTTGGAAACCAAAGCCTCAATTTCTGTATTTTGACTTGTTTCACGTTGGCACAACTGATTTCTGCAACAGTCCTTGCTGTCATGTTTGCTGTGAAATATTATAAAGAAAAGAGGTCAAAAATTTTATTTTCATTCTGTTTGTTTGTTATAAATTAATAGTCACTTGTTGCACTGGTTTCATTATTATTATTATTATTATTATTATTATTATTATTACTTTGTGGTAGGTGAATGGATGAATAGTTCAGCTGGACTGGCTTTTGCACCGCATGTGGTCTCCATCGGAGTTGGAGAGGTATTTTATGCCAGTTTCTGCGTCATGTATGCTTTTTTAATACCGTGGCACTTTGTATTTATGGACTTCCTATTTGGTATTTATAGAATTCCTATTTGTGTTCAAGGTTGTACGATTTTACAACATGGCTCTTTGATGCGGCATGGTTGATTTGAAACATGCCAATGAACTCGAAGTTTTTCCTTCTTAGATATGTTTTGCTGACCCTTCAGTGGTTTTTCTAGAACCTATAGATGGCTATCATTTCATTTGGTTTTGATATGATATGTTGTTGGTTCATCCGGTACTCTTTGGATGTAAAAATTCCAACCTACAACTAGAAGCCTACGCTTTATTTACTTCGTGTCAATGGGCTTAGTTTTTGCAATTCCACCAACATACATATATACTAGTATCAGTGATACTTAATATTGATGGACCATGGAGTACTTACACTACTCACATGCATACATGTAAACCCACTGCTTGTTCACTGGTCTTTGTCGTGATAGTGTCTCCTAATGAGAACAATGTTGCTTTTCTTGGTGTGGACTCACTCTTATGTGAATGTATTGCTGAACAATCCATAATGGTAATATTTGGGAGTTATTGCTTAATTTGCTGACCTGAAATGTTTTGTTAAGGAGTTAACTGTTTCATTGTTCTTTGTAGGACATTGTTGCAAAAATGCTGTCATTTTCACAGCAGAGGCCAAGGGCTGTGTGCATCTTGTCTGGCAGTGGTACGGTTTCATCAGTAACACTACGCCAACCAGCATCTTCAGTGCCCACTATCACATACGAGGTTGAAACACTAATAGTTTTTTCTTAAAATATTTTTCACAATGAACTATTTTGTTTTACTACTTTCCATGTCTTTTGTGCTTTTTTTGAATTCATGAGAATTTTGGTTCATAAAATTAGAATATGAAAGGAACCACATGCCTTGTTTCTGATCAAAGATGTTTGAAGCGAATCTGTATAACCACGATTCTTGTATGCTTTAATTGATTGCACGTTTATTATGGTACCAAATTTTTTGCCTATGGACTTATTAATTTAATATTTGGTATCTAGCCTGGATTGATTTAGTTGGAAATTTCCTTTTGTTGATGTATGTTCTTTAGATCCGTGAAGTAAACATAATGGTAATTTCAATCAAGTGGTTTCTGGGTATCAAAATAGAACGGTAGTGGTGATTTCTATTTCAGATGAAAATGGTTGTGATTCTGCTTTATCTGGAGTATGTCTGCACTAGAGAAAAATAAAAATCTCTCTGAATTCTCGAGCAGTAACTTGATTGCGGATTGAAGCGGCTGGACATGTCAAGAACTTTAACATTGTCGCAGAATAGTTATGATAGAAATAGTCGAGTGCCGAGGATATGATGATAGCTGGTTTCAGTGTTGTGATTGCTTTATTGATGCAATTGAGGTGACATTGATATGCTCAATAAGCTGCTGTTACTTTTATCGGAATAAACTAGCTATATGATTAATGAAGAGAACTAGGTAGTAATCAATTTCTTTGTTTTCTTGTTGATATAGTAACTTAATGATTGGAGTTAAGTGTAACGGATGTGATTTTGTGGCAGTGTTATCAAAGGTTTAATCGGCTTGCCACTATGGTAGGTTTTGAGTGTGCAATTAGAGTGGGTTGATCTGTAGATAGGAGTGGTTGAATCATCATATGCTGGTTTATTTTATTATTCTAGAACTTTAATTTGGATTAATTAAGTAGTTTGGTACTGGGTGTTGGTATATTAGCCCAAGTTAGATGATACAGGAAATAGTGAATTGACACTCCTGAAATTAGTTGGCTGAAATTAGTTTGCTTTATGGTTTGTAGAACTCTGAACACTGGTTTTGGTTGGCATGACCATAATGAGATTACTTCCCCAAATTGATAGGAATGAGGGAGGCTTTCATCTTCTCTCTGAACATCCAATTCATGAACGGAAGAGAATATTTGGTTGCGCTCCCAGGCAGACACACACTCACACTATGAAAAAATTAGAAAAACAAGGTATCCATTAGTTATGATCTCCTACCCTAACTATTTGACAATTAAAATTGCATTAGAATGAATGATGGAATATTAGATGCTTTGAGCTGAACTCAAATTTTGAGACTATGCCTTCTAAGGATTATTAACATTGTCTGTTTTGAATCTATCTTATCCTAGAAAGAACAAATTTGTTGCCTTCAATAACAATATTTTGGAACACCTAGAGTGACTTATTGATTTATTTTACCTGTGTAGGGACGTTTTGAGATATTATGTCTGTCAGGTTCGTTTTTACTTGATGAAGATGGAGGTCCACGTGATCGTACTGGTGGTGTAAGCGCTTCCCTTTCTAGTCCTGATGGTCAGGTCTTTGGGGGTGGAGTTGCAGTGCTAATTGCATCAACCCCAGTTCAGGTACTATTGATTACTTTATATTGCCTTCCTTTTTTCTAGAGACCATGACAGTTGCTTGTCTACTTAATTTCTTCAATGTCATGCGTATTAAAGCCATGTTACAAGGAATATACTTGTCTGTGTGCTTGTAGGTGAAGTTATTTAAGCCCACGATCACAAGTGACTAATGCATGATAAACACTGGTTGCTGCAGGTGGTGTTATGCAGTTTTGTTTACGGTGGTTCTAAGATCAAGAGCAAACAAATTACTGCCCCTGAGAGTGATAAGAATTCTACACCCCAGCCGAGTAATAAATCAATTACCACAATTTATGCACCTGCCTCTCGACATTTTTCCTCATCTGCAATGCAAGCGTGGTCTGGTTCTCGATCATCTGATCTGAGAAACCCCCACAGAGAGATTGATTTGACTCGCGGATAAGGATTTTCAGCGACAAACACATAGTGTACATATGTGTTGTAAATGTACTGCAACTGTGAAAACCAATGACATTTGAAATCCACCCAATTTGTCCACTAGGGGCATTGGGTTTCTCCTAACATAGTTTGTAACAAAGTTGTCTTGTTCAGTTTCTCAAACAACTGTGGAAACTTTTCATAATTTTTGTCGAGTTTGGAGTTAGAAGATTTAGGAGTGTTGTCTTTCGTGTAATCTCTGTTCCAAAGAAGGTACCTTAGTTCGTTTAGTTTATATTTTAATCCATCGCTTTTTTCTATTTCATTAAATTAAAGAAAGAAAACATGTCTTCAATATTTATTTCCATCACATAAAGAAAGTATTTCATCTAAATAATCATAAAAATAAGTCTTTGAGATTTGGAATCAAGTTTACTCGTTCAAACGCCTCATATGATCTTCCAATTTCAGTTTATTGTCAAAACATTGAAAGCATTCACGACACTTGAAGCTCTAGTATTCCTTTCAAGAGTGGAAGGTGCCAGCATATTTGACAAATAAGTAGGAGAGGTTCAAACCGATCATTCAATTGTTGTTCAGCCATCAATTCAGAGAAAATCAAATGACCACACTCAGAACACTTAACAAAGCTCTCCACTTAATTTGCAACCCATGGATGATGACGATAAGATCCTCATGTTACTTTTTGAGTGTTTAAAATGACTGCACGTATTTTGACAAATAAATAAGGAATGTTCAAAACAATCACTCAATTATTGTTCAGCCATTAATTCAGAAAAAACAAATTGATGAAACTCAAGAACACTTGGATGCTCTCCGGCTTAATTTGCAGCTAATAAATGGGGATAAGATTTTTATCCCTTTCAAGTGTGAAAAGTGGCTGCACACATTTGACAAATAACTCAGGATTCTGGGCTCCTCTGCTCAATTTCCACTTCCAGTCCCAGACGATCTAGGATCAAAAAACAAAATGAAAAGGCAATGAAATGATCGTAATTAACGGATTTTGAAATACTATTTACCATTTGATAAATCCTGATAAATCTTGTTTTTAATTTTTAATATTACAAACTTTTTTAAAATTTTTAATTATATATAAATAAACTTTAATAACTCTTACTATTATCTTAATTTAAAAAATTTAAATTCAACTGCTGGGACTCCAATTTAATTTTTTATTCAACTACCATCTTTACTATTTCTTCTGTCTTTTCTCATTCAAGGTTTTACCATACCAAAATTTATTTTAAACATAAAACCTAAAATCCAATTCTTTCTAACAACAAACTCTATCTTTATTAAAAAAAATTTATTTTAATTTCTTGCAATTGATTTTTGTGGGTATTTAAATTATATTTTTTATTATAATTTATCATTTTGTAAATGTTACGATTTGTCATTTAAAATAGTATAAAGATAATTTTTTATTTTGTTAGTGAGTAATTTAATTCTGCTACTATACTTCTAAGTTTAAATATTATATTATTATAATCTAATCGTCATTTATGTGCAACAGAATATATTCATTCAAGGCTTTCAAATAATGTTGAAGTATCATTTTGCAAGAATAAAGTAAAACTAACAAATCATAAGTGGGTTAGAATGGAATATTGGTGTCGTTTTAAGTTAAGCACGATCGCGTTATATCCCATACTTGTATTCTCATCTAATCAGTACTCATCTACTCAGTTTACTTGCGACAAACTTGTCTATCTTTAAATGATTTCCATCTAAGTCTATCCTGGACGGATGATATGTCGACATTATAGGACTTTGTATATTTCTTTGATTTCTTTGTATGCTATCTGCCTTTACATACTACTCTAGTACCTAAAGTCCCGTATTCAGGAATACAACACAGCCAAATTGTGCAAGAAATTATTTCCATTTCCCGAGTGATTGCAAACCAGATTTGAATAAAAACTAAGCACTTTTATTTAAATTACTAAAACTGGCGAATTCATTACAACCAAGGTATTTTAGGTTCCATTGTTAGGTAAAACATTAGCATTTGTTTGTAGGAAATGAAACAAATCAGAAATATATTTCAATAAAAGTGCTTATTCATCAAAATATCCTCAGTACGTTTATAGAGCAACGTGCAGCACTTATGCAGTCCCCAATAGTCTCTTTATATCCTTCTGCAGTGTAACAAACATTAACCAAGGATTTTATTAGTGAATCAGAGGTGAACAAAGTCAGAGTTATTCAGAAATAAAGCGGGTGCAAGTTAATATTACCTCAATGCTCAGAGGGGAAGTGGTGGGGGCGTAACGCTCAACAACATTCCCAACCTTATCTACTAAAAACTTAGAAAAGTTCCACTTGATACTGTCTCCAAAAAGTCCACCTTTACTCGACTTCAGATAATTGTATAATGGAGCAGCATTCTCACCGTTCACATCAACCTACATTCAGAACACAAAATTAATTTTATTGTCAAATATTTTTTATCAGAAACCGTGAATGTAGAAACATTAGACTTTACAATTCTCACAGTCATTAGTCAAATTTAATAGCAAATATTAAGAGTTCCAATGCTATGTTCTTTTATTTTTTGGTGTTATCATCAAATTGATCATACGACAAATATAGGAAAATATATGATACATTAAAGTTCCAGTGTCAAGCACCCCAAACAAGCCCTTACCTTTTGTTTTCTCCCTGGGGCTGTCCTAAGTTAAAATTCTAAAAGAACAAAAATGTTGGATTTGAGATTCGAGATTCAGGTCATTCTCTGTCCTTTCCAAAGCTACCAATGGAACTCTTCAGTTCAATCTTTTTAAGCAATGATCAAATAATTGAACAACAAAATCATAATCAAGTATCAAATATCAAATTTGGGCAACTTAGATTCTGCATAACCAATACATGCTGGGAAGAACAATGAACTAGGTTCAAGTCCAACTATTTTATCTGGTATCAAGGAGCAGATTTGAAATCATAACATAGCTCACCCACTTTATAAAATTAGACACAAGTTTACAAGCTATAGTAGGACTATTTATGTTTGGGCAACTTTGGAGCTACAAATGGGGCAAAGACCAGAGTATACTTCCTTTTAAAATGAATAAAATTGCCGAACAAGTACCTTATCAAATATGGAAAACTCAGCCTTAAAGCGAGTGCAAGCAAATTCTACAATCTGTTCGTTGTTTCCTGGCTCTTGAGCTCCGAACTGATTACAAGGAAATGCCAGAATCTCCAAACCTGCTCTAAGACAGAAGAAGGAGATCATGGCAAAGAAAAAGCTCAAGTATATTTTGTTGTCAACGTTGCAAGAAAGAAACAGTCACTTAAAAATACATGTCTTATTCATCTACAAAAATCCAAATACAAAGAAAAACAGGCAGTAAAGCAAACCTTGATCTTTATACTTTTCATACAACTGACTCAGCTCGGTATAGTTGGAATTGGCCAAGCCACTGCATTCGAAATCAGAGAATGAACTAAAAATATCAGAGGAAGAGGCATAGTGCAAAAGAGCCACCATTGAAGTTAAATAACTAAAGTATCTGCTTTACGTTATGCTTCTGTTGCAGGTCTGGGTTTAAGGAGAATAGTCTTGAGTGCATCCTGTAGAATATAGTAGAGGGAATGCACTAGACTCGTTGATTTATCATAAGTTCAATTTAATAAGCGCTACAGCATACCACTGTGATGCAACATTGACAATCAAAAGGACCTTTCCCTTGTAAATGCTAAGATCAACATCGTTCCCCTTAGCATCCTGCAAGTAAGAGAGTATAAAATAACAAAGCATATGTCAAATTCGTAATTAATTTTTTTTCAAGAAAGGCCCTACTCAATGAAATTATCCTTAAGTCTTGCATCACATATAAATAACGCTGCAACTTTTGATTTTTGTATATCCTATTGCACTTAGCTCAACATACGTAATTGCATAATCCATAATCATCACACAAGGAACCAAACTCGAAACTCCAGCTTTTGTAAGCAAAACAGGGGCATAGAGGTCTCCCTAATCGCCACAACCTTAGTAGTTTTAAAATGAGGTATGCCAATAATTTAAGGTTAATCATTCAGGCAATAGAATTTTGTCAAAGAAATTCGCATTTTAGATGTCCAGTTGAGCCCATTGAGTAGGAATCAACAATAATCCACAGAAAGTTAGAAATTTTATCATCTTTTCATTCTCTTTTCATTTCGTCAACCCCCAGAGGGCAGAGGAATGTAGTTTTGATTAAGCACTAATCAGTCTTGTAATCTACGTTTGGCATCATACAAAACTGTTTATTACCACACGAAACTCAATATGCCACAAACTTAAGAATGTAACAAAATTAACAAAGCAAGCAATTGATTTCATCCCAAGCAATCAAACTTATAGCAAAGTCATAACAATGATAATATTTAGCGATCAACCACATAATAGAAACAATAATAATAAATCAAAAAGAAAAAGAAAAAAACTGAGAAGAATCCAATAAGCTGACCTTAACAGTGAATTCGTGAACTGAAGTTTTGGATTGGCTTGCCATTGTATGTTCCGATCTCAAAGTGAAAAACGTACGCCTTAAAACTCCTGGTTTGTTCGACCGATAAACCAAAGAATCGGCTTACTTTCTGAAGACAAAAGGGTATTCTCACAATTTGAAGTGAAATGTTTCTTTAAAGTAAGAGAAGCAGATACAGCTGCCATGCTAAAATTTCGTTTGGAGAGAATGCGAGCTGAACAACAAAGCGTCGAAGAATTCAGAGTCCATCCTGGGAAACGATATTTGCGTTCGCTCGTGTGGAATCTATGTTGTGGAGTTGTGTTTTACACGTGGAATTTAATCTCGGGCACACGTGATTAAAAATTAATAATAAGAACCACCCATATGATAGAAGATTGTAAATAATATATTTATTATAATTTTTTTTTTTTCAAATTTGAAGACCGTAAGATTAACTTCCGAATACGTAATGGGCCGTGTATGTGAGTTTAAAATGGGAAACCGCTGTGGACTTGGCACGCGTTTTCAGTGTTCTATTGTCCGTTTTCTTCGATTCTTTCCGCGAAGAAGATGACGGTTTTGACGCTTTTGATTTCACAATTGGACAACCATTTTTTGTTTCTAGAACACTTACAGATAGATGATAGCAGTTCCTATTTGTCTTTGGGATGAAGTTAAATCTGGATATCGCATCTTGATAGAATCAGATCCTATTTATTGTGGTTAATAATATTATGTCTGGTAGCCCTGTTTCGAATATTATCCAGAAGATAAGGCTTACATCATATGTTTGATCTTTCATTTGGATACCAAACGTCATTATTCAGTTGTGTGCATACAGGAAGTGCGATGTGGGTTTAATTCTGGAGCATAAGTTTGACTATATTTTGGCCAAAAAAGCTTATTTCCCAAGAAAAAAACTCATTGAACCAAATTATATGTGAAAATTACACAACGACATTAACATACATCCGCACCAAATGGAGAAACAGACAATTTTCTTTTACTTTTGATCGACAATATAAGGGGTTTATAATTAGGATGGTATAATCAGCAAACACTTGCAAGTGTTTTATTTACTTTTATTAGGAGCCTAGCAGTGGCTTATGAAGGTTTTGTGGTTTATCAATTTTCAAGTGGATATAGGTTAGCTATTGTAAGTTTGTATATAGGTGATTGAAGTTCAGAAAGCTGTAGTTAGAAGGAGTCAGGGTTACCTTATTAAATTCAAAAGTTTTGTTATATAGCTGGCTGTTGTAACTCCGCCATAATTTTGAGAGCTGCATTCATTCATTTCTTTTTCAACAGAAAGAGCTAATAAAATCAAGAAGCTTTCCTATGTATTTTTCCCTTTATCTTCTTCTTTGCTCTGGTTTTCATTCTAGGTTTCGGTTCTTAGTTTCTTGCGCTTAATTGACATTTCTTGCAAGCTATGGATGCTGCCTATTTGTGATTGATTCTTGATAAAAGGGATCTTCTTGTAGAGTTGTAGAATTTTGTTACTTGTTCTCGGGTTGAAATTAGTGTCCTGAATCAACAAGTAGTAGTAGAGCTTTGAAAAATTAGATGAAATCTGCAAAACCAAAAAGCTGATTCAATAAACCTTTGCAAGGGAGAGATCGTCACTACCAAGTTTAGTATAAAGATGTTTACTAGTAACATTGACTTCTCTCTCTAAAAATTAAAAATTAGGCCCTTCTTGAACTCGAAGAACTTGACTATGCCCTAGAAGATGATGATATAAAGATTGAGGGGAGCAACCTTTTTGAATTTGAATTGAAAGAAATTCAAAGAAAAGCAAGAAGTGACTTAATCTTTTCCCCCTTAGGTAAGGTACTCAGAGAAGTAACAAAGGAGACTACAGCAAGAGGAATATTACTGAGATTGGAAGAACGATATCAACAAAAATCAATGCCAAACGACTTTACCTAAAGAAGCAAATTTATGCACTTTACCTTGAGGAAGGAGGCTCGGTAGAGGAATATTTAGACAAATTTAACAAGCTAAATCTGAATCTTGAAACTATTTATATCAAAGTTGAAGATGAAGACCAAGCGTTGATTGTGTTGACTTCTTTGCCAGCATCCTATAAATAGTTTATTAATACTTTGCTATATGGAAGGCCCTCTGTCTCAGTGAATGATGTTGAAAATGCACTCAGTTCAAATGAATTAAATAAAAGGAATCAACACAAGGAAGAGAATTCAGGTGAAAGCTCGAATGTTAGAGGAAGAACTAACAGATGAGATGCAAAGGGAAAGAGAGAGGTTAGATCAAAATTTTAGGCAAAGTACTGAAATGTTTCCAATACCATAAATAGGGGCATTTTAGAAAGGATTATCCTGAAAGAAAGCAATAAAAGAGACAAAACCTACAGGTAAAAAGCTAGACTCAGGGATATGCAGCCATTGATGAGTGGATCCTGGACTCAAAATGCACATTTCACATGTGCCTAAGTAAGCCACTATTCTTAAATCTCATTCTTGATGATTTTGAAAAAGTAATACTTGGCAATAATATGACTTGTGGGTTAAGGGAAAAGGGACAGTGAAAATGAACATGAACAGTGGTGCTTTGATAGAACTATAAGAAGTTAGAATTGTACTAGGACTAAAAAGAAATTTAGTGTCCCTAAAAATGCTAAAAGCTATAGGCTGCCCATTCAAAACTAAAAATGGAGTTTTAAAGATGTGCAAAGGAGCCTTAGTTGTGATGAAAGCGAAAAGGAAGGATGGATTGTATGTAATGCAAGGTGAAGTAACTACAAGAGATGTAAGTGCTGTGTCTGGAAAGAAAGATGACAGGTTGATGCTTTGGCATCAAAGGATTGGTCATCTATGAAAAAAAAAAGACTGCTGGAACTAATAAAACAAGGGATATTGAAAGATGTAGCAGGTAGAGAATTGAGATTCTATGAATGCTTTGTATTTGAGAAGCATTATGAAACAAAATTCAAGAAAGGAAAGCATGTATCAAACTTTGTACCAGACTATATACATGCAGATTTATGGGGGCGTGTACCAAAGTTATCTTTAACTGGAGCCAAGTTTTTTCTCTCTTTAATAGATGACTATTCTAAAAAAGTGTGGCTTTACACTTTAAAGAACAAAGACCAGGTGCTAGAAAGGTTTAAAGAGTGAAAAAACTTGGCGGAAAATCAAAAACATAAGAAAGTCAGGGCATTGAGAGGTGACAATGGCCTTGAATTCTGTAATACAACTTTTGACAAGCTGTGAAGTGAAAATGGCATTCTCAGGCATAAGACAATGAGTTACATACTTCAGCAAAATGATGTGACTGAGAGAATGACTAGAACCTTGTTAGAAAAGGTGAGAAGCATACTGTTGTATGCAGGATTATCTATGTCTTTTTGGGCAGAAGCAATGACCACTGCAGCATATTTGAAAAACAAAAATCTGTCTTCTATTTTAAAGTTCAAAATACTGGAAGAAATATGGTCAGGTGTTGCACCTTCTCTGGAGAATCTGAGAGTCTTTGTGTCTACCTTATATGCTTATGTCAAGCAGGGAAAATTGGATACATTAAAAGAATTAAAGGGTGGATGATTTGGTACCATAAATAGAGAGAAGGGAAATGCATTATCCGTAGGAATATAAAATTCGTAGAAAAGGGTTTAACAAATGGAAGTTTCGATGCAAATGACTCAGAAGAAATAAAAGCTTCTTACGAAAGAAAATCTCAGCTTAAGGTGGAGTTTGAACCAGTAAGTGAAAAGATGAAATAGATGATTCCAGAAATACAAATGAGCAAGTCTCACAGCCTAAAAATTGCTCAGATTATAGGTTGATCAGGGATAGAGTTAGAAGGCTAATTGAGCCTTCTAACAGGTAAGATATGCAGACTTAATTGCATATGCTCTTTTGGCTGCTAAAGAGTTGAATGAAATTGAACCAACAACGGTAAGAGAAGCTCTAGAAGGTCTGATGCTGAAAAGAGGTATCAAGTTATGGTAGAGGAGACAAAATCCCTGGATAGAAATAAAACTTGGGTTCTGGTGGATAAACATGCTAACAGGAAAGTTTTGCAGTGCAAATAAATTTTAACGAAAAAGGAAAAAAATAAGAGGGAATTGGAGGTACAAGGCAAGATCAGTTGCCAAGCAGTTTACCTAAAAGGAGGGTATTGATTACTCTAACCTATTCTTACCTATTGTAAGGCATGTCTTTATAAGGTTGTTGCTATCTTTAGTGACTGTATTTGATGTAGAACTAGGACAAATAGACGCTAAGACAGTAATCCTTGATGACAACTTGGAAGAGGAAATTTTAATGAAGCAGCCTGAATATTTTGTCAAGAAAGATGCTGAAATCTCAGTGTTCTTATTGAAAAAATCTCTTTATGAGTTGAAACAATCACCAAGGCAGTGGAACCTCAAGTTTGATCATTTTATGAAGAAATTAGGCTACTCAAGGAGTGAGTATGACCTCTGGGCTTGTTTTCAAGGCATTAATATGGAAGAAAAATGTTCTTATTGATTTATATAGATGATATGTTGTTAGCATGTAAGAGTAAAAACAAGCTATTAGAGTTAAAGAAGATGCCGAGTGCAAAATTTGACACAAAGAATTTAGGACTAGCTAGAAGCATTCTTGAAAAAGATATAGTTAGAAATCAAGTTGAAGGAATTCTTAAGCCTTCTCAGGAGAATTATCTGAGAAGGTATTGCTCAAGTTTAATCTGTCAGATGTAAAACTAATATCAGTTCTTTTGGCTACGTATTTTAAACTTTCAAAAGAGTAATGCCCAAAGATAGATGAAGAGAAAGTAGAAACAAAGAAGATACCATACTCTAGTGCTGTTGGAAGTCTTATGTATAGGATGGTGTGTACTAAGCCAAATTTGGCTTATGGAGTGAGTCTGTAAGCAAGTTTATAGGCAATCCAAGGCCTAAACATTGGAAGGCAGTCAAGTGGATGCTCAAGTACATCAAAGGAAGTTTAGATTACTGTTTGGTGCATGAAAAAGCTGCTAAGAAGTTAGATTACTCAGTGTTTTATTGATGCAGATTATGCTACTGACATAGAAAGGAGAAGGTCTTTATCTGGTTTTATTTTTAAATTCAAGGGTGCTCTATAAAATAGAAAGTATCTTTGCAGTATGTGGTTCCTCTTTCAACCAATGAAGTAGAACATATGACAGTGATGGAAGCTATAAAAGAGGCATTATGGCTGCAAGGCATCATCATAATAGAGTTAAAGGTAAAAGTTTCAGCCGCTGAGTTATTTTGTGGCAGCTAGAGTGCAATTCAGTTGGCAAAACATTAATTTTACTATGATAGAACTAAGCACAAAAATTAGGTTGAATTTTATAAGGGACATCTTGACTGATGATAGAGTAAATCTTTTGAAAGTGCATATTGATAAGAATGTGGCATATGCATTAACCTAAACAGTTCCTTTTGGTAAGTTTAATCTTTGTAGGGAGATGATGATCTTAGAAAAAGGTTTTATACGATTAGTTATGATTGTTGGTGTGCATGTTTCCAAGATAGTTGAGTGTTTGCAAGCTGCAGTATGTTTAGAAATTGATTGCAAGTTGTTTGCAAGAACTTGCAAGTTCCTGGAAAGAAGGGGGAAATTATTTTTTAGAGATTATAAATCGATTAATCAAGGTGGAGATTGAAGGTTTTGTGATTTATCAATTTTCAACTGGATATAGATTAGCTATTGTAAGCTTGTGTATGGGTGACTGATGTCCAGAATGCTATAGTTAAAAGGAGTCAGGGTTATCTTGGTAAATTTAAATGTTTCGTTATATAGCTAACTTCATTTCTTTTTCAAGAGAAATAGCCAATAAAATCTAGAAGCCTTCCTCTATGTTTTTCCTTTTATCTTTTTCTTCTTTGCTCTAGTTTTTATTCTTAGTTTTGGTTCTTGGTTTCTTGCCGTTAATTGACATTTCTTGCAAGCTGTGTATTGAGGAATTTTTGTGGGACCGCCTTTCAAGCTAGGCTTTCAGAGACGCAGAAGGCTGTCCTCCCCACCCCCACTCACGCAAGCAATGACGCTTCGTTTCGACGCCACATTTGGGCGACCCGAGAAGAACGCGCCTGTTGTTCTCTTTCTATCAGCCCAATCTTACGAGGCTCACCTCGGCCCTGGATCACTATCAAATAGAAACGAAAGAGCTGAAGAGACAAAATAACACTCACATTTAAAACATGTAAAGTATCCCGTTATATTAAAGTATTGCGCACTGCACAAGTTATTTAATAGGTAATTATTATACTACCTTATACTGCTAGACCGTGATTATGAAATAACCTATTTCTTGTTCGAACACGCCACTTACTGTCTAATCAAACTCTTATTCTTTAATATTCGCACGTGCTAAGATCATTATAAATACGATATTTCTCACCTTAAAAAACGAGAGACTGACAAAATTTTTGACTAACTTATTCTCGTCAGTATTTATATTTGAGGTACACACATACATCTTATACATACCCTACTACTTTTCTCCACTTCTTTGATCCTGTGTCTGACCTAATTATTAGAGCTTCATCGTCAAAAAATCGACTTTACTTCTAAATTTTCTTTGTTTTTTCAATTACTCGGAGAGCTGTGTTGTAACGGAATATTTGACTCCAGGCGAGACCAAAACACTCCAACAATTGTCAGGGAATAAAGTTTGTATGGTGCTATAAACTTTCTTTTCTCAAAAATTTTAGGCATCAATACTGTAGATACTCTCTGTTTGTGATCGATTCTTAACAAAAGTGACCTTGTTGTAAAATTGCAGAATCTTGTTTACTTGTTCTCGGGTTGAAATTGGTGTCCTAGACCAATAGCTTAGTTAATATCTGAGCACTAAAATCATTAGTCCCTCAACAGTTTCTTAATGTCATGCTACAAAACATCATGAACTATGAGATCGTACAACATAATATGATTCATATTCAAATCTCAAAGTAACTGAGAAAAAGTAAAATAATCTAATTCACGAATGTTTTCCACTCTTATCGACAGGGAACTTCGCAAAGTTCCATTGAATGTTATCCTCATACATAGTCCAAAACAGTGCCTGTTAGACCTTGTACACTGAAGAAGTATTTTCGCCATTAGCTTCAATCTAATTCATGAAAGGCAGTGCACACGGTTCAGAAAAATGGTATGAAACACAAGCATGAGATAGAGATTTTTGTTTTGTTGAAGAGATTGCACAACAATGGGATTCCAGGCTATAACCTTATCACAAGTGGAAAATTCAGCCTTAAATCAAGTGCAGGAAAAGTCTAAGATCTGTTCATTACTCCCAGGCTTCTGACCTGCAAACTAATTACATGGCAATGCCAGAATCTCTAGAGCTGAAATTAGACAACAGCAAATCACAAGGACAAAAATGACTGAAGCTAAAACTACAGCTGCCCCTTTACATTCAAGTATTACAAATAATTTTCCAATTGCATTGCAATTTTTTCTTCCATAAAATCAAGAGAGAGTTATTTATAGGATATGTTTGTACGTTTTATACAAGTATGTAAGTGAGGCAGTGACGAAAAAATGGTCAAAAATACAAGAGAGTACTGAAGACCAACAAACCTTGATCTTTCTCTTTGGCATATAACTGATTCAGCTTGACGTAGTTTGAATCAGTCAAGCCACTGCACTGAGAAATTGGACGTCACAGTAAAAATATAAAAAGGAAGTTGGATCATGGAGAAAAGGAAAATTCCAATAGGTCTGCTTTGGTAACTGAGACTGAGAGTCTAGACCCCGCAAAAGGAGGAACTCAGAAAGTGATGAACAAATGAATGAACTGATCAAGGGAAGGAGAAATATATATTGTGTACCATTGAGATGCAACACTCGCTATTAGTAGAACCTTGCCCTTGTAAATACTGAGATTGACATCATTTCCTTTAGCATCCTGCAGCAGATAATAAACCATGAATATATATAGAAAGAAAAAAATATACCTCAATTAAATTAAAATAGCAAACTGATATATATATGTATGAAAATAAATTAATACCCTTATGGTTAATCATAAATGGATCTGATATTTGCCTGGCCAGCCATTTTGTGATCCTTCTCGAAGTAAACAGACACAGGGACTGTATCTGGAATGTAGCTGGGTCTTATAAATTAAATTATCAGATGCAAAGTCTTGCGAAAGCTACATTTCATATTTTGATTTTGCCTGAACCTTTTTTTCCCAGCTCGGAGTAGGATACTTCTCGGAAATTTTATGTCATCCTTCAGAAGACTTCATTTGCGTCCTCTCCTAGTTCCTTTCTATTCTTGTTCTTTATTGACTCTTAAAAATTTAATCAATCTTTATACCATCTTTACAAAATACTAACCTATATATATCTCTCCTTTTTACAGAAGATTTCCTTCAAATATACAAATGTCAATGATTAATTGGGAGAGTTCAAAACATAAATAGAATTATTGATACTCTATTGAGATGGAGAAAACATAAAGGATAGGTAGGGTTTTTTTATTAGATGGACAAAAATTATGAGAGGATGTGAATCTTTCAACAAAAGGCGGCTATATTAAATTTGAACTACGTTACTTAAGGTTTTATACACTCTCATTTCGTAAGTGTCAATTTTTTTTTTTTGACAATTTAACCTATTTGTCCCCGTGAAATCTGAATTCACACTGGGCATGAGCTGACTTCGGTTGTTTACCTTTTTCTTTAATTCTAAAATAACAAGAGTCTATAGTGTTTCAACCTTGGACCTTGAGGTTGAAAAATGAAAAGCTCAAATCATATTGAGTTCAAACTTTAAAATATGTTTAAGCAGATCTTGTATTATGCATTCTTCTTACTCTTAGAGTTGTAATTAGCTGTGTCTCCAATACAATTAAAAGTTCTAGCAACTTCCTAAATAGTTGCTTAGTCTTTTATTCTTAGAATAGCTATGCTAAAAATTTCCTTATTGCCCTCTTAACCATAGTCAGACTAGGCAGACAAGCAGGGCTTCTCAGTTTGAATCCAACCATAAAATCTAAGATGGATATACTAGGGAGTCTCAGCAAGCCACAAACTTCAGCTTAGACTAAGCAAAGCCAAAAAACACAATAGCATTAGCATATCCGGTAGACAGAAAGACAGTTTAGTCAAATGAAAGGAGTCTTAGGGCACAATAACTTGCAAACACAGCTTCCACAAGCAAACTTCAAATGCTTAATTAAATTTGATTATGCCCCTAATCATGGCTTGATTAATATCTCAGCAGCCAGTGAATCATTACGCCTCCTGAAGCATAATGTCATGCTGCAGAAGATCAGAATGAACGAATGATAAGTTCACTAATGCCACATGAAACAACAGAGAGACAAGAAAAATGGATTCAAATTAAAAGTAAGTGGAAAACGGGAGTAATTTATCTCAACGATAAGAGGGGAGGTTGTGGGGTAATAGTGATCAGACACTTTACCATTGCTATCAACAAGGAACTTGGCAATGTTCCATTGAATGCTATCCTCAGACATCATCCATTTTCCTGCTTTCAAGACCTTGCACACTGGAGAAGCATTTTCACTGTTTTCGTCAATCTAATCATAAACACAGTCAGAACATCCGGGAATGAAACAAAAATTGATGATAAGTACTGTTTTTCCTTTTGAAAAAAGTTTTGTTTGAAATTGCTTAACAATGAGATTCCAGGCTATAACCTCATCAAAAAGGGGAAACTCAGCCTTAAATCGAGTACAAGCAAAGACTAAGATCTGTTCGTTACTCCCAGGCTCCTGACCTCCAAGCTGATTACATGGAAATGCCAGAATCTCTAAACCTGCAATGAGCAAATAACCAAGTCACCAAGGGGAAAATTTGCTGTATCTAAATGATTTTTATAACAACATGAAAGAGGGTATTGAAAACAAACCTTGATCTTTATATTTTGAGTATAACTTATTCAGCTCGATAGTTTGGATAAGTCAAACCACTGAATTAACAAATTGAAAATCACAATAAGACTAAATTACTAAAATTCTAAAAACAAAAATGAAAGTTGGACTCCGTAGAAAGGGAATTTTCCGTTTTGGCAACAGAGAATCCATGAGTAAAAAGAAGGGGAAAAAAATGTTAAGAAAGTGACGAACAAGTGAACGAATTAAGAGAAGGAAAAATAATCGGGTACCATTCAGAATCAACATTTACAATCAATAGGACCTTTCCTCTGTAAATATTGAGATTAACATCATTTCCCTTAGCATCCTGCAAATAGCAAATCATTAGATACTGTTCAAAAAAAATCTCCTGTCAAACGGAAATATCAAATTGATGTAAACATGCGTTAAAATGAATTTGATTTGAAGAGATTAACCTTAACGGTTAAATCATAAGTGGATTGGCTAACCATTTTTTGATCCTTCTCATAGTGGAAACTAGACAGACAAAGCGGGAAAATTCTCGGCGTGAAAAGCACATATATGGGATATGATCGCTTTATACTTGTAAACTGGGTATTGGACTATTATTGCATTTGGGTCTAGTGGGGACCTTATCTTGAATATTTTAGTGGTGGTAAGAGAGAAAAACAATAAAATAAAGAAAAATATATAAAAAATTTAATAAAAAATTGTCAAATCAAAAATACAAAACCACCCCAATTCAAATAATTTAATAGCTTCCATTCAACAAATTCTACAAGAGACTGCTATATTTTAATAAGAACATGAAAATTATTTTCTTATACAATAATCCCAAAACTGATACCCAACAATATATGCGAGACCACATACATGTCATGATTTTCTTAATTGCGTTTACATGTTCCCGCACAGTAGGAGCAGAAGAAATTAATAGGAAGATATGACAAATCTTATAATCTGTTAGTTACAATTGTCCTAATGGTAAACAAGAATGTTGTGTTGAATTTGACTCAGAACTTGAAAATTCGTATCATGTACAATCATCATACAATTGTCTCTTAATGGGCCCAAACTAGTTTACGTGCAATAACAAAAAATGAGCAAGAATAAAGAAAGTTACAATTTAATCCAATCCGTTCACCCTCTCCAGCAGACTATTCATGGTTACTGAAAATGCATCACTAAACTTCTCAAACTGAGAATTTGAATCCCCGTATACTAACTCAGGCAATAATTCATATATTATATACCTCCTCATGTTCCTTCTTTCTATAAGTGAAATATTCATCAGCTTATCTACCACATTCACCTTCATTTCTCTAACCTCTTTTTGATCTATAAACACTGAATATTTGAAACGCTCTTCTGGTAAATGCCATGGATACTGATAATACGCTGTAAAAGGATCAAAAAGTACAGGAATGCAACCTGAAATGAGAGAATCAAATACTGATTTTCTTGTTGGACTATCCCCAGGAGGCTGTAAGCAGAATTCGGTCTCCATGAACAGCTCCATGACAGACATGGGGTGATCACACCCACCGGAACTACAGTTTAAAAACCTACAGCTTCCATTATCTGAAAAAGCAAAGCACTGATTGATCAATATTTGCCTTATGTTCTCCGGTCGATCAGGCCGTTCAGCCCCTGCGAAACTTGCCAAGCTCTTACGTTGTGTTCGGAGAATCCTCATTTGCCAAGCTATTATATCATCGTCTGAATGAGGATGGAAGTAGGTAGGATGAGGAATTCCGATGTCGTTAACGTGCCATGGTTGCCTCTCAAGCAAGAGCTTTATTGAGTTTTGCATTTGCTCAAGCTCTAACAATTTGGTTCCCCACGAAGACCCTGCCCTCCTAAAATCCCATGAAATTTTTCCCAGGACAAATACATGATCCTTCCCAGAATTCCGAATCCATGGCTTTCTAGATTCAAGCCATTTCATCAATTCCAGGGACAAAGTATCCTTAACATCATTGGAGACATTTTTGAAATGCCATCTCAATATATCTAGGCCGCCATAAAATGGGACATAGAAAAGTTTGGCCTCATTCTCATTGTAAACCCTGCAGGGATGATTCAAAACTCTGGTGTGAAAAATCAGCTCTAGAGAATATTGATGAGTATGATACCATCCTTTACCAAGCTCTGGAATGGGTTCACCCAATGCTTCGTTACTGAAAAACTTACAGAAATCTGGAGACCATGGCATCATATCTCCACATTGACCAACTAAATCCTTGTTGAACTTAGTTGGCAAATGATACACATAAATTCCCCTCCCATCACAAGCTGATTGAATTTTATCGGACCTCCAGGATCGCTGAATTTGTATATGTTCTTCAACCAGATTCTTAGCATTTGCAACCTCATCATCTGTCTCATTTCCAGCAGTTGCTCTAATAATTGCATTAGAAAGATCATCTCGAACAACGTTGTCAATTTGTTCAGTTTTGGGACTAATAATGTTGGGACTATTGGGAGTTGAACCATTGTTGAAACCTGGAGGTTCAGCCGGGACTTCAAAGTTGCGATGAGATCCGGCAGAGAAGCAGTAAAGATGGTTGAGCTTCCGTGATGACACGCAAACACGAATAGTGTTTCCTGAGATGAAGGTGGAGTAGGATGACCAAAGGTAGACTAACATCAAAATGAACATAGCAACCGGAATTCGATACAGAATTTTGATCAAAAAGGCGTCCCAGAAAGAACAGTGTTGAGTTTTTGCTCTATTCGATGTTTTTGATTGCTTCGATTTCCTTTTGGCCATGGAAATTGCCATTTTTCTGTTGCTATGGCTGTTCACAAGCTTCTGCCTCCTGGTTCGTTGTGGAGAATATCATTGGCATCTACTATTTACCCGCGTCTTTCGACATGCTAGCACGTATTATGTTTATGCATGGTCACTAATTTGGTAACACACTCTTCTATTACATATAGAATATCCCTTCTGATGTCAAGGAAAAACTTAATTTAGAATTTAAAGATCTTAAACCACAAATTTATAATTTACGTTTATCTATATGCATCGAATAGCTACTACATTTATAAACTGATCAATGAGGAGCCCATGATTGGTTTGCCCATCCGTTAAAATATACCCTAGTGTCAACAAACATGGCAACATTTGCCTAACCGGGGATTATGAAATTGCATTTTAAAAATATAGGAATGCTGGTTCTGTGATATTATTTATTAACAAAAAAAAGTCTGCTATGACTATGAACTGTTATTGGTTGTACTACATTCCATTATAATTAGTTTCCCCTTACTTCCCCTGCTGGGTTGGTGATATTAACTGACTTGCAAGCTTGTAATTTATGATTCATCGAACCGTGTACTGTATATTAACTGCAGAAAGCAACTGGGGCCACAGGAAGAAAATATTGTAATATGTTCTGTCTCAATTGACAACTTCTTTGTTTTTTCTCTAATTAAAAAAATTAATGGTCAAATAGGAAAATGCATAATACATGCTCATCAATCTCGAATTTGATTAGGTGCTCAAAGGAAGTCAAAATCATTGATTCAGCAAAGCGAAGTCACAGTTCGACTCTATGCTGGAGGCTTGACAAGTAAAAATAATCATAATTAATTTTAACTCAGTTTTTTTCTCTGGTCAAACAGATTTTATTACATATACTTATTTGTCACACATGGAAGAATTATGTACTTATTTGTAAAGATAATCCTAATCAATTTTAACTCACCAATTTTTTTCTCTGGTTAAACAGTAATTATTACATGTACTTATTTGGTATAGGTGGACAATTTATGTCCTTATTTGTACAAATAACAAAACTCAGGGATCTTATTAGAGAATAAAAATTTGAATTGGGTTTTCTCATTTTAGACTGCCTGCTAGGGAGTAAAACATATTTGTCCGATTCATTCATAAGTCATGAAATATAATTATTTAAGAACTTGTCATTGAATTGTTTATGGCCAAATTGGCAAAGACTCGAATTATTCAGTCCGTCCCAGCCACCACTCTAATGACCAAGACCTAATATTACGCATGAAATGCACCGGGGAACAACGGTTAACTTAGCTGAAGCATTTACAAGTCTAGGATGACAGCGAGAGTCTCCCAAGTTCGATTTATAACATATTATCTGTCCTTGCGGGCAGCCGTCGGAAGAAGTTCATGGGCACTGAAGGAAACCTATGGGGAAATCTTGGATGTTTTGTTACCCAGAACCCTGCCAAAGTTGCTATCACCTGAAATGGTGTCACAAACAACAACACTGCAGCTACAAGGCAAAAAGTAACAAAGATGGCAGTAGCACGTGGATCTCGCCAGCTTAACAATGCCTGACACCTTTCCCCTGGGTTGACACATCACCAACCAAATTTTGAATTCTACCAGCCACACTTCTCAGCCGATCGCACCTCATTCTCACCAGTTCAGGGCTACGGCTCGTGGGAAATGTGTCAAACTCCTTATCAAATTCATCAGTACACTGCCTCAACTTGTGAGATTCTTATGTTCATATGGGGAGGGCACCTTGGCCGATATCGGAAGTTCTGTATCCCTAATAGAAAAATGTGAAGGAAAATAGTGGGTATGATCAACTCTTGGAAGAAAGCAAGCATAAGATAAAGCACATGAACCAGCAATGTTGCAATAGGATTTTTCCACATGCAAATATCTGCTGTTGTAATAGGATTTCTCCACGTGCAAATATCTGCAAACCATTTGCCGATGGAAAATAGTGCTGAGAACACTGTCATAAACCTGAAGAAATTTGCCTTGCTTCAGCGCAAACTTCAGAGGGGTGATTCCACACTCCACCACCTACTTCAGAGCGGAGGCTCTGATCAATCTAATCTTTGCTGCAACTGCGTTGACAGATTGGTGGCGTAATATGTCTAGCTGCATCCCAGTAGAGGGCCTCACATAGTGCATTTTTGACAAAAGTGGCCTCGAGTACAAACAGAGCATGTTCGTAACGGATGTGCATGAAAACCAGATTGCCAAATGCGATTCTCCCATCTTTTCAACTCCAGCAGGATGAAGAACAATTAAGGGATAAGAATGTGTATAAATGGGGCCAGTTTGGAGCATGAAGATGTGAATTCGAACCTTTCCAATCTTCAAGTCCTTGTTACCATTTTAACCCTTTTCTCCGAGCTGACTGTTGTCAAATACACCCGCAGTGAGAACTGTAGCTGGATAAACCTCCCATGTGTACTGCTCATTATATTTTGGGGACAAGTCAACAATGGTGCGTGTCCTTGCCCACTTGTGACCATATTTTGCAACACAATATGTATGTGACCTGACTCTCTTGTCACACTCTCGAGTGTTAATGTATGTTAAGCTGGAGAGAGGGTGAGAATTTCTAGTTTAGGAACAGTTGAGTGCAAGTAGTAGACGGAAGTTTGCTTCATTGTACAAGTTAGTCAGAGATTAGAACCGTCCTCCTAGTGAGCTCAAGGCAAGATAAATTTGACAAAGTGTATCGAAATAGCATGAGAAGACTGACTTTCTGTGAGAGAGAACCCAAAGTGTTAACAGGTCAAGCTATACATAAACAAAGGCCTGCTATAATGGTATTGAAAAGGGACAAGAGTTGGTAAGAGAGCAACGTATGTACTCTCGTCGAAACTCTCTATTTAATAGTAAAATATAAAATATCATAAGATTGCGAATATTATCTTAGCCAGGGGCTGGATTTAGAGTGTGTTGCATAGAATGTCAGTCCTTCCTAGACATGTCTATAAGCAAAGGTTGGGAGTAGTAGGCAGAGGGAATCGTTGATCCAATTTATTGGAATAAAAAAAAGTGTTTCATTAAAAGTGTAAGAAGCACCAAAATTCATTGAGTAGGGGAGGGAGAACCATTTTAGCCGATGCACAAGAACATACATGATTTTGAATAATGTTAGTTTGTTACACTCTTGAGTGTTGAGGTATACTAAGCTGCGGGGATTTGCGTTGAGTGAGGACTTTTAATTTAAGAACAACTGAGTGCAAGTAACAAACGGAGGTTTACTTTGTCAAGGATTAGAGCTGTCCTCTTGATGAGCTCAAGGTAGTGTTAAAACTTGCAAAATATGCTAAAATAGCATTGAGTAAGGGCTTTTAGTTTAAGAACGATTGAGTGCAAGTAACAAACGGGGGTTTACTTTGCTATACAAACTAGTTAGAGATTAGAGCCGTATTAAAACACGCATAAGAAAGCTGACCTTGGGTGTGAGGGAATTCAGGGCGTCGGCAGGCCAGGTTGTGCATAAACAAAGTCCTGTTATACCTCCCATCTCTCGTTCTCATGGGATGGAGCCACTACATTTAGAACAACAAGTTCTAATACCCCAGTAGATGGCCTCCATAGCTGTTTTATGGTTTGGTGGAGGTCACTTCTGTAATGAGCAGATTCATCTGGAAAATGATAGCCTTCATCTAGACAGACTCTGAGCTGGATTCTGCTACAGAAGGTTTCCTTTTTCAGTTGATATTCATCCATAGCAATTGGCTTTTCCAAGTTGAACCAACGGGATTGGATTATCCAATCGTCATCACGCTTCTCTACTGCACTCAATGGCATGATGGGCTACCGATTATTTCGTCCGTGCCGGGAGCCGCACGATTCTCTTTGGAAAGAATCAGATGATCTTCAAATTGGTCGGCAGCAACAAACAGTAGATCCTCGTTCCAGACAGCATTTAGTGTCCGAGCTAATTAAGCCTTAACATAAAAATATGGGAAACGGTTTTTCTCGGTTGGGACCAGGTCTTGTGCCTCAGCAACATTAAAGCGCACATACCACGACCTTGGTGCATGATAGACTTTTGAACATAACACTGCAGAGGTAGCTGATGCCCTGTCGATTGGAGTTGCAGCATCAGAATGCCATGCATCAGAAATGGCCTAATCAGCTTGAGTGTCAATCCAAAAGCATCAGTTCACCCTTTATCTTCTCTCCCTTCTTATCCGCCAGCCGATACCACTCTGGAGCTAGAGGAGTATCCGATGGGATTCGCAGTGGTACCTCATTAATATCAAAACTCACAATGCCTACAAAGTCATCCTTGATTAGATCCTTGTCCGTAATTACAACTTCTAGTACGGAAGCTTGCATTCGGTTCCTAGAAAAAGCAAAGACCTGGTTCCACTGAGGATTTTGTTTTTTCTCAAAATGTTTTGTGATTCCTTTGTAGTTTCCATTTTTCACCTCAACAAAGGGATCAGTACTCCCAGTAACATCCATGGCAAGATCATAGGTGATCGAAGTCTTGTCATCATGTATAACACGAGCCCCAACGACCTTTCTACCACCAAGGCAAGGGCTTGTCTCTTTAAGTGCATTGTCAACAATTTGTGAAGCTGCTGTGGTTCAAATTACATCTTATCAGTCTCATAAATTGCAACCCAATTCCTTTTCTCTATAGATTCTACAGTTCATTGCATGGACTTTCATTCAATGGGACATGTGACGTATTCTATAGGATTGTTCATTTGTGTCATCGATTGGTCTATGAACAATCTTCATGACTCTTGCAGTCTTTCAACTCGGAAGTTATACCTTGCCACTTATTATTAGATATTGCACATACGTTTTTTATTTTCTAAAACCATTAGATTCACAACATTATTTATAAGAATACCTTGCTGCTCCATTTAGTTAATAAAATTAAAAATTGAAAGTTTATGTTTCATATAATGTTTAATATTTAAAATTAAATTATTAAAAAGAAGGATTGAGTAATAATCATTAATATTAATAAGCCAAATTTGGTTCATTAATTATAGTTTCTTTTGTTATCACGTAATAAGTCTAACATACATTGCAGCATGGTCTTCACTCCCTGTTTCAAGAAATCTGGTAAGTATAAAAGTATTCGTTTTATTGCGAATGCGTAGGGTCCAGCCAGCCAAGCTCTCGTTATTGATTCATCAGAAATTGGGGAGACGGTGGCATCTTCATGCGATATACGCTCGCTATCTCCGTCTGTGTGTCTGTCTGTCTGTCTTGTCTTTTTCTTTTTCTTTTTTTTTTCAATTGTAATGCTAACGAGAATTGAAATCCAAGAATTAAAAATAAATAAATAAATAAATGAATGAAAGAAAGAGAGAGAGATCACCATTTTTATCATTGGCTACACGAAGTCTTGTGGCCGCATACGAAGCTACCTCGCGAATCGCGGCACCTTAATATTGCAGATCGTAGATGACGAAAAGATAAATGGGCCAGGACAAAAAAATCGAAATGTCGTCGCTCTCTAACGAGACGATGCTCCAGTTACTGCGACTGCCCGTAAGTCGTGAAGTTTGTCATCCTCCAATTTGCTCCTGTCTGAAGACAAGGATTTCGTCCAGCGAAAGGTCTTCTACCTGGATGAGGAGTCGAATTAAGCAAGGAGAGGCAACCCAAACCCAACTTTTATCGATAATAATTCTAAAATTTGAATAGTCCAATGGGCCATAGCGAGCCAATTGATTTTAGTTCTATCAAAATATATCGTGAAAATAAGTAAGAAAAAGAAAAATACTATAATTTTAACTGGTATCTTATAGGGACCTAAAATAAAATAATACTATGATTCTCAATTTGCATTTTAAAGTGGCCTAAAATAATACTATGATTCTAACTTATTAATTTATAACACTGATTTTTTAAATTATATGCAAATAATTAATAATAATGGATCAGTTTTCATTTTTACATTATCTAAAATGAAAATTTTAGAATGAATTGAATCTCTAATATTACTAATAAATAAGGATAAAAAATTTCAATCTATGATTCCCTTGTAGTTTTTATTTATTTCTCTCTTTTTTTTTATTTTTTTTTTAATGTATTACTGAATGAAAACTACAATAAAATAAAACAAATAATATTGGATTTTAAGTTTTTATTTTTTAAATATATAAATAATTTTTTTCATTAATAAACTTCTTATTTGAGACATTAAATTTTTTATCCTTCAAGAAAGTTATTATTTCCGACTAGTTTCTTTTAATAATAAAAAATATATAAAATGTAATGTAAAAGGTGGAGGCTATATATTAAGCCGTGCGTTTGTATCCAATCCTCGCAGAATTCCTTGGGATAGGTTTTGACAATTGAAACCTGCTGAGTATCATAACCAGCAGAAGCACTCTCAGAGGCAGAAAGGAGGACAAGAAAATGAAGCTAAAAGTATATGCAGATCGAATGTCCCAGCCGTCTCGAGCTGTTGTTATCTTTTGCAAGTAATGAGTAATCCCATATTCGTTTATGTTTTATGTAGTTGGATTTGTTTTTCTCTTAATTTAATTTGATATCCTGCATCCAATATTTAGGGTAAATGGAATAGACTTTGAGGAGATTGAAGTCAGTTTAGCGAAGCGTCAGCAATTCTCTCCTGAATTTAAAGGTGCAAACAATCAATAGTTATAGTAATAATAACAAAACAAAAAATTGATGTTTTATGAATAATCAACGATTTGGATACTCTGTTGTATCGATTTAAATTCTTATATCCACTTATAGACGACTACTCCCTATCATGAAATTGAATATGTTTATATGTTAAATTGAGGTTTTTATTTTTGGTATTGAGAAAATGGAGCTGGGTCGACTGAATTTCGTGTTAAATTTATACCGGAGGAGATAATTGCAATAAATTATGGGAAAAATGTAGAGTTTGGACAGACTAAATGTTAAACATATCAATTCAGCCAACATACGATCATTGGTGAATGGTAGTGTGCTATATGCAACTAGAATTCAATAGACCGAGTGTAAATTCTCTGAGCTGAAAAAGTGATGCAGTGGGAATTGTGAAAAGAAATAAAGGTCTTCTGTATCTTCCTCAATACTTGTGTCACATACTATACTTGAGGTCATAGACTAGTGGTAGACGGGTAGTGGATGACCTTGCAAAGTGTCAAGGATCTACTGGATTGGTTTCCAGACTTTCGAACTTGCATTTTGGTCAACAATTAGTAAAATGTGCCATTTCTGATTTTATGTGAAGATAGCAATAACTCATTAACCAGGTATAAAGAAAGTACTTTCTGTGAGTAATAATTTATTTCAATGTTGTATTCACAGAAATAAACCCAATGAAGAAAGTTCCAGTTATTATTGATGGAAGATTCAAGTTATTTGAGAGGTATTTACTGATTTCTTTCTCTCTCTCTCCCTCTCTCTCTCTCCTCCCCCCCTCTCCGCCCCCCCACCCCATCCCTTTTCAGTCTTCTTCTTGGGATGTGGAGCTTAATCAACTAAGAATATTTTAAGAGTGGAGGGAGGAAACGAACGCAGCTTCCTCCAATTTGGCTTTTG
>JAWDEX010000016.1:2830958-2849653 GCA_035221805.1 Trichilia hirta | reverse complement strand
CACAGAGAGAGCATAACGAGGCTAATGGGAAGCAAGATAAGACCGGGCACGACGAACGAGGACTCGAGGATAGCTAATGACGTTTAACGATTCAGATAAGTAACTTCGCAACTATAAAGAGATATCAGAGAGAAGGGAAGGAAATTGTTTTGTTTTTATGACAATAGTGCCATTTCTGTTACCAATGTCTTGATAGCGAAGTCCACGTCGTTTTCAGTTCTGATTCACTTCTGATTTCGCTTTCTTAAAAAGAAGTAAACATAGTATGCGACGGAGCCATTTTTTATCTGGTTACGCTTTCTCCAATCTTGTCCGTTCAAAGTGACGTGATGTGATGTGATATTTTGGGTAGGAAACAAAGCGAAATAAAGCGGCATAATATGCGTTATGACACGATATATTGAATTGTACCCTGCATCTTTATATTTATGAATTTTAATTATTTTGATATAATTTTTAAAAAATTATTGTACCGTAGGTTCATGGCCGGGGGCGGAGCTCCAGTGGCCTTGGTCACCGTAAGTTATATAAAATTTTATTAATTTAATTTTTTAAAATAAATATTTTTTTATTTTAACTTTATAAAATTATAATATTTATTTTTAACCATTTTAAAATATAAAATTGGATATATTTTAACATGCATTTTTATATTTTTTAAATTATATTATCGAAATTTCTAAATTTTTTATAATTTAACTATTTTGATATAATTTTTAAATTCTTTTAAACTTATAAATATATAATAAAATGTTAAAATTATAACCCAAAAAAAAAAAAAGGAAAGATTTAGAAGGAAAGTGTATAATAGCTATAGGTAAAGTTGAATGTACTCTATCCTTGCCCACTTCCGTACATGCTTTGATGGTGCTACGTACACTTTTTAGCAACTTCATTAGCTAGTCTTTCCACTTGAAGTCAAACGTTATTATGAATTATTGCACATTCGTTTTGGATTTTCAAACGCCATTAAATTTTCAACATTATTTATGAGAATGCATTGCTGCTCCATTTAGTTAATAAAATTATAAATCATAAATTTGTCTTCTATATAATGTTTAATGTTTTAAAAAAGTCATTAATAAGAGGAATTGAGTAATAATTCATTGAGAACTTGTATCATTAATATCATGTAATAAATCTAACACACGTTCCAGCATGGTCTTCACTCCCGCTTAAGAAATCTGAAGAGCATAAATAAACATACTCGATTTTATTGCAAGATGGGTAGGGTCCAGCCAGCCAAGCTCTCGTCATTGATTCATGAGAAATCTGGGAGACGGTAGCATCTTCATCATCGAAGTATGTGATACACTTTGTTTTTTTTTTATTATTATTTTTTCAATTGTTATATGAACGAGAAACGAAATCCGGGCGAGTGGTCACCATTTTTATCGTTGACTGTACCAATTGGCCAAACACAGCGAGGGATTTATCAAGGTGTTCGGTCACGTGGACCACATGCCAATTACATCCCCAATCGAGGCACCCTATTAATGTTGGAACAGGGGCTTCTGGAAGATCGGAGCGAAAAGACAAACAGGCCCGGACAAAAAACATGAAACGTTGTCGCTTTCAAACAAGACGATGTTACTGTTACAGCAATACTGCTCGATAATTTTGTTTTCGTCTAAATTCACCCAACCACTACCAGCGCCTGAAGCCACAGATTCTCTCCATTGAAAAGCTTTGCCCGTGTGACCAGTCATATTAATAAAAAAGAGGGCAACCCAATAACACAACTTATATCGCTTAGTATACTAAAATTTGGGCAGTGAATGGGCCATAGGGCCAAAACCCAATTGAGTTTAGAGTTATCAAATTAAATCATGCAAATAAATAAGAAAATATTATAATTTAAACTTGCATTTTAACATTATATTTTAAAGTGACCTAAAATAATACTATGATTCTAACTTATTAAATTATATTCAAATAATTAATAGTGAGGCATCAGTTTTCATTTTCGCATCATTTAAATGCAAATTTTAGAATAAGATTGAATCTCTAATATCACTAATAAATAAGAATAATACATTTCAATCTTTGATCCTCTTGCAGTTTTTATTTAAAATGCTAAAGTACAAATTTTTTTTTTTTTTTTACAGTCTAACATCATATGATAAAATTGATTAATAAAATATAAATTTAATATAATCATAATAATAAATAATGTGACCAAAAAATTTGTATCTCTAGTATTATTTTTTTATTTATTTTTTATATTGTCTTCTGTTAAATTTCTACAATAAAATAAAACAAATAATATTGGGATTTTATTTTTTAAAATATATAAATAATTTTTTCATTAATGAACTTCTTATTTCAGACATTAAATTTTTTATCCTTCAAAAAAATTATTATTTCTGACTTTTAATTGTAATAAAAAAAACATTTCCAATACTCGTAGAATTTCTTGGGATAAGTTTTAGCAATTGAAACCCGCAGAGTATCTTCGCAACCAGCAGAGCACTCTCAGAGCCAGCCGTCCCGCGCTTTTATAATCTTTCGAAAGTAATGAGTAATCCAATATTTGTTTATATTTTTATGTAGTCGGACTTTTTTTCTTTTAATTTAACTACATTGAGGAGATTGAAGTCAGTGTAGCAATGCGTCACCAATTCTCTCCAAGGCGCAACAATCAATACTTTATTTAGTAATATTAAATATTGATATTAGGACATGGTAAAGTATTTATTACGTCTGGGATCGTCGCTGAAGGTGACAAGAATCGAACCTGAACGTCGAGCACTTATCGCAAGTACCATCTAAGCGAATGGACCGGGTGCTACTCGTAATAGAATCACAATGAATAAGTTCTTTGTTCGAGCTTTCTCGCTAGTTCTGATTTTACGGGAAGGTATCTATGGCTCAATCACCAGGTATAAAGAAAGTACTTTCTGTGAATAATTATTTATGTTAATGTTGTATTAACAGAAATAAACACAACGAAGAAAGTTTCAGCCATTGTCGATGGAAGATTCAAGCTTTTTGTCTCTTTTCATCTTCTTCTTGGGGTAGAGCTTAAGCAACTAAGAATATCATAAGAGAGGAGGGAGGGAAGGAGAGCAGCGTCCTTTGATTGGAGCTTTTGAATCACACGCTCTTTTTCATTTTTTCATAAAAGCAGAGCTGAAAGTTCCATTATACTTTTCCTTATTTCGGTTTTCTTGTTCTTGTTTTTCAATGGCAGTTTAGTCCTATCCATCAGTGAGATGAAATGTCTACACTCTATGCAATTAGAACTGATGTTGTACAATTTAAACGGCTGCTTAATATATTCTTTTGTCCCTCAAAATCTGGTTCGTACTTTAGTATGTTCGTAAGTCTCTTGGTGTTCTACCGTGATGGTTTTGACCACATATTAAGCCATACCATCATGCATGCATGTTCCTTGTGCATTTGCTTTGATATCTTTATATATACGTGATGATAGTTTGACTGACTGATTTCTTTAGTCTTCATGCGTTCAATAAACACTGCTATGTGTAAGGAAGTTCATTCATGATGATCTGTTAACTGTCTAGTAAACTTTTGAGCGGATTTATGCTGCTTACACTTTAACCTGCAATCAATTTACTTATGCTGCCTCAAAAATTCTATTGCCAGCTCCTCTTTTTTTGAAAGTATAACTGGTCATGACCAACATTTTATACTTTTATTAACTAATGTAGTTATTTAATTCTTTGCAGTCAAGCAATTCTTATCTTTCTGCTTGAGCATTTCCTGGAATAGCAGATCACCGGTGAGTAATTTCTTTACAGGTCAATTTCCTAACTACATTTCCTGTTATATCTGCTCCTTAAGCGTCTGTGCATATGTTGTCACAGAACAATATGAAAAAGATTTGAATACGACATGGAGTATGATGTGGAGTTTATCCTACCACTTAAATATACAAGCCTGAAAAAGCTTTCACTGGCCACTCTACTGATATGTTTTCTTTGTTAGGTGATGCACTTTCTTCCTGGATGCTTCGCTTTAGCTTGTAGATGAAGACAGCTGGATAAAATAGACAATAAGCCTGGTCTTATTGTTTTACGTTGCGTTATTTTGATGCATCTGTCACCATGATGCATGACGACACTAATATTTTTTATCTCGATGCACAGACTACAATGTTATGTCTGAATTTTTTACATCCATTTTCAGTAGTATAACTATATGAAAATAATCTGCTGTATTCCATCTTTAGTTTTAATTGATGTGTTCTGCAGCCCATTTCTAACAACTGTTCATCTTTTAAGGTACCCAATGATCTTTTCAAGACAGCTAAGATTCATACGGTGTTGGACTGGCATCACTCTAATTTACGCCTAGGTGCAGGTATTTTGCGTCCAGCTCGCAGACTTATTTCAGCTTTGGCTGTGGTATCCTTTTACCCCTGAACATATGGTTGTGTGTGTACCCGTCTTTCGGCTATTTAATTTAAATGAGCTTTTCTAAGTTACATGTTTTTTGATGCGCTAACTGACGCTTTTCTCTTTGGCCAAATTCATTCTAATGACTGCAATAGCGCCTCTACTGGGCCTTCGAGTGCATCCACGGGCAACTGCTGAAGCTGAGAAAATTTGGTATCGGTCTCCTTTTGGCTCAAGGGTGGTGGACAGCTTTTGATGGGTAGCAATCAACCGTCCATAGCAGATCTCAGCGTTGTGTGAGAAATAGTGCTGCTGGGGGTATGGAAGGACCGAATGCTTGTATATACTATGATTCAAATTTCTTCTTCAAAGCATATTGGAATTTCTCTGGTTCAGTGGCAATAATAAGATTTTGTTACAAATTATGTTTTCCGGGGGTAGGTTTTGGATGAGAAAGATCGAACTAGATTAATTGGCCCCCACAAGAAAGTGCAACAGTGGATTGAGGACACAAAAAAATGCAACAAAACCGCACTTTAATGAAGTGCGTCAAGTCGTTTACAAAGTCAAAGAGAATCTGCAAAAGCAGCGGTTTGTAGGAGCAAGAACAATCAATGAGACTGCATTGAGCACTACAAAAAAACTGAATACAAAAATGTGAGAAATTTTTGAAAAAAGGTTTTGTTGCATGATCAATAAACCATCGTCTTCTTTGAAGAAGCTTGGCCTAAGCCTCTCATTGTGGTGGTTGCCTAAATGATAGGAATGAATAATGAGGTTAAACCTAGCACAATTACCATATTTATTGTGTTCTTTTGGGTTTTGGCATATTGAATCTCCATGGTAGACATTGCTTATTTGGATATGTGGAAAGCCATACTTCTGTGAAACTTTAAATGAACATATGAGGGTTCTACTGATAGTCATAGCATTAAACAATCATACATTTATAGAACATTGAATAACCACTTGTATGTACATGAACTACCTGCTAACTATGATCATCATGCTTACATGATGGCTTAACTTATTCCAGGAAAACTTTCAACCGAACATATAAACACAGAATGCTGAATCTAACTAACATTCTATCACAATTCCCCGTATCTCAAGATTGTTCAGCTTTTTGGGTTTCTGATAGTTCTTCAACAATAGAGAGCAGCAAACAACGCTAACTGAAGAGGCTGCCATCGCAGCTCCAGCAATCCATGGAGGTAAACGGAATCCGGTAGATGGAAAAAGGGCTCCAGCAGCAATTGGTATGCCAAGAAGGTTATAACCCAGAGCCCAAATGTAGTTCAGACGAATACGTGAAAAGGTTTTCCTTGACAAGTCTACGGCAGTTATCACATCCTCCAGATTACTCTTCATTAAGACAATATCAGCTGCCTCTATGGCTATGTCTGTACCAGCACCAATTGCCATTCCAACATCTGCCGCTACAAGTGCTGGAGAATCGTTAATGCCATCTCCCACCATTGCCACAGTATATCCTGAAGCCTGTCAAACAGGAAAACAATAAATGTAAAAATTGAGCCTTGCATCAAAGTAATGGATAAGAGTTTAAAACTTACAAGTATGGAATAAGATTATCTGCATAATACCTGTAATTCTTTCACTTTCTCTGCCTTCTGTTCGGGTTTGGCTTCAGCTATAACAGTTTCAATTCCAACTTCATTCGCAATGGATTTGGCAGTTCCCCAGTTGTCACCTGTCACCATTATGCTCCAAACTTGCATAGACTTGAGAATAGAAACGACTTCTTGGGCACCCGATTTCAGTGGATCAGATACGGCTAAAACTCCAGTCAATTCCCTGTCTATAGATACGAGGATCCCTGTTTGTGCCATTCCTTCAGTTTCGGTCAGTATTTCTTCAGCATCAAGTGGGATGTCAATGTTTTGGTCTAACATCAAACTCTTGTTTCCCACTATTATTTCCTTGTTCCGCACAATTGCTTTCACTCCATGGCCAGTAATGGAGACAAAATCTTGTGCTTCTGGCCAGATTGGACTCTCTTCATCCTCTCTAAACTTCTTAGCATACTCAACAATAGCCTTGGCTAATGGATGCTCACTGTTAGCCTAGTAGATGCATCCAACAATTTTCTTCAGTAGTTATCGCATAATAAGCAGCTACTGCATGACAAATTCTCTTAAAGGGTGAGAGTTTCACGGAGAAAAGCATACCTCAGCTGCGGCAACAAGTTCGTAAAAGTTTTTGAGTACCATGTTTTTAAAAAGTTTTGTGTTAACAACCACTGGTTTTCCAACAGTCAGAGTTCCTGTCTTGTCAAACACAATGCAATCCACCTACAAGATTGTCAAACAAAACTATTAGAAAACCAAATCCTGCATTCATGTGCACAGCAACTAGCAAGAGCAACGTGAAGGCCATATGCAAACTTTATGTGCGCTTTCTAGTGCTTGTCCCCCTTTAATAAGTACTCCTTGAGATGCACCAACTCCAGTGCCAACCATTACAGCAGTTGGAGTTGCTAGGCCTAGAGCACATGGGCACGCTATGACCATAACAGAGATTCCAAACTGCAGGGCAAGCTGAAAGCCATCCATTGAAGATGGTATCCAAGATTCTGGGTAGCCATGGAATTTTCCAGCTAAAAACCAAGCAACCCATGTTAAAAATGAAAGGATGATGACCTACAAAAGAACAGAGAGCTCTGTTAACCAAAAGCTTACTTGAGACTAGCGAAAGAATATATAGAACAAATGCAGAACATCGAGCAATTATGCTTACCAGAGGCACAAAGAATTTGGAAATGCGATCAGCAAACTTCTGTACTGGAGCTTTAGCCATCTGAGCTGATTCAACAAGTCGAACAATTTGAGCGAGAGCACTCTCTGATCCAACCCTCGTTGCCTTAATATGGAGCACTCCATTCTCATTCAATGTTCCTCCAATTACAGTATCACTCTTCCTCTTAGCTACTGGCCTTGCCTCTCCAGTTATCATACTCTCATTCACATGGCTTTGTCCCCACAGCACATAACCATCCGAAGCAACTTTCGCTCCAGGAGTGATTTTAATTACATCATTCTTTTGTATCAATCGACTATCAATTTCTTCTTCATTTATCACATTGCCATCCTCGTCCAAAGTCAGCAATGTAGCTGTTTCAGGTGCCAAGTCCATAAGCTTGGCAATAGCCTCAGAAGTCTTTCCCTTTGCTAGAACCTCTAGATATTTTCCAAGCAAAATAAATGAAATAAGCATTGAGCTAGTCTCAAAAAAATCTGTGCCTTCAAAGTCTGAAGAAGTGGCAGCTCTCAACACTGAGTAGACTGAATAAAAGTAAGCTGCATTAGTTCCGAGGGCAATCAGAACATCCATATTAGCAGAACCATGGCGCAATGCTTTGTAAGAACCGGTGTAGAATCGCCTGCCTATAATGAATTGGACTGGAGTTGATAGCACCCACCTTATAATCTCGCCAATGGCGAGCATATTAACTACTTTAGTATCCAGTCCATGCTTGATTCCAGGGATATACATAAATACCATAGAGGTTAAAAATACAGGTATTGTAAAAACCAAACTCCAGAGAAATGATCTGTAGTATTGCTTAATTTCTTCCTGTTTCTGAGTTTCTCTTCCTCCAACAAGTTCAGGAAATATCCTGGCCTTGAAACGGCCGGAACCAGTTGACTCTATCACTTTAATAAAGCTTCTGGGTCCAGTCACATCTGGTTTGTAAGAAAGAGAGATCTTATGCACTCCAGGATCCATTTCAATGTTTTGAACTCCGGGGAGTGCTTGAAGAGAATTTTCAATCATTCTCATAGAACGATCAGTCCTCATGCCATCAATCTGAAGATGAATTTTGTTCACGTCTTCTCCTGTACTGATGAGTATGGCTTCAAACCCAGTATCTTGAATAGCTTCCAAAATCTGATTGTAGCTCAAAAGTTTTGGATCATAATGAACTTCTGCTTCTTCAGTAGCCAAAGCCACTTGGGCCTTTTGAACACCATGAATAGCTTGCAAAACTTTTTCAGCAGTTGAGGAGCAAGAAGTGCAAGTCATTCCATTAATGCGAATTCGACATACTTGAGTAGATTTCTCACTTGTTTCATCTTGAATCAATGCTGCTTTGAATCCAACATCCTCAATGGTCTCACGAATTGTCTCCTCCTGCAAGATGTTATCAAAGAAGTCTCACTACAAATAAATGTAACTACGGCAACATTTGATCATTCACTTGATGAATTAATGGGTCTCAGGTTCAATGTTAGGCTCATGAAAAACCTAGCCTGAGGTACAGAAATTGTAGTCGATATACTCCTAGCCCAATTTTTTGGGCCTAAACCCATCCATGTATTATAGTGAACAGCTATACATCACAATCATGGGCATGACGATGCCAAACATATCGCATCTCTAAATTGTCCTCACCTAACCACATATCAAAATTAAAAGCACCATAATCGGCAAAGAGAAGAAAAAGTAAATCTCGTGGCTCCAGCCACATCTTTTTTGAAGACGGAAACATACGACAGCGACGGGAGAAAAGGCATTCAAGACGTTTTACATCGACTTTTTATTTTATAGACTTAGAATGAAGCAGATATAGATATGTATTGATGCTATGCTAAGTAACTCAGAAACAAAGGATCATTTCTGGAATAAAAAAAATAAATAAATAAGGGTTTCTTCCAAAACTAGTGATCGAAATGGTTTAAGTAAAACGCATACTTACGTTAACGAAACTGGGGTAGAAGAAGACTTGTGCCCTATTATTCAATACATCAACGATGGCGTCGTGTATCCCAGGAAGTCGTTTGATAGCTTTCTCGACGGATCCAGCGCAGGCGGAGCAAGTCATTCCTACGACCGAAAACACAGCCTTAACCTTTGAACTCTCGAAGTTGGTTTCTTGAACGGACACTCCTTTCGGGTACTTTGGCATGGAAGGATAGCGTGACCTCGGCGACAAATCCCCATAACTGTCGTTTCTTATGCAAGCCAAAGCCAAGAACTTGGTAGCCATGAAGCGAACAAATAATTAATATTTTCTCTGCAAAAAGGAAGACGGATTTGCTTTCAGTTTTTAAAATGCCTGAGTACAAGCAAATAGGTTCAATTCAAAAACCAGTGATTACGAAAAGGATAAAAAACACTATATATATATATAGTAGATGGATCCTAGCCAATATTCTTTCAAATCTAACGCTAATGCTATGATGTTTATCCGTAAAATTACGTAATTTTACGTTGGCTCGATCGAACGGTCTACCTCCAATTTGGGTTAACGGAATTTGGAATCATAATTAGGTGACGCGTACGTTTTTGAGAAGTCATACTCCTAACTTGAGGACTAATTTCTTAGGATTTGATTATATTATTAGAATTAATTAACGTGTTGCTTGAAATAAATTCAAAGAGAAAAACCCGCGTAATTGGGGAAAGAGAGACGTGTTTGAATACATGTTATTATTAAAATATAATGAAATAGTTATTATATGATAAAAAATGTTACATCAATCTAGAGATTTCCATCTGCCGCATATGATTCGATCATAAAATTGTGCAGAGCGAAAGGTTTATTGTTTTTTATTTTTATTTTTTCATTGGAAAAATATTAAAATAATGTAATATGGGTCTATCAAACAAAGTGCTGCGTAATAGATTAATAGATAGAGATTGCTAAAATTTCTTTAGTTTGAGATATGGGAATAGGCAATCAAGTATTTAGATTAAAAATCCTAATTTTAGTTTAATTAAGTGATTGAATCGTTAAAAAGATAAAAATCAAATAATGGCAAAGTTGATACAAAAGTATACACATGGGAACTTAACTTTAGCTCAAATCTATATGGTATATTTTCCAAGAAAAAAGTTTATACATAATTTTTATATTTTTTTCAAAATCTAATTATAATCATGTGTATCAAATAAATATAATTAGAAGTGTTAAATTATCATAAAAAATAGAGAGATAACACAACATAAAAATTTACATGAGTTCAAGTTAGACGCATGTTTTAGACATAAAAATTCAATACGCTAAACAAGAAGCCAACACAAGAGTATGAATTTAATAATGATGATGATTTACATGTTCATTCAAATAGTATTATGCCGAGCTTTAAAATTTTTTAAGATTTAATTATACAGAATTGTCTTTAACAAAAACCTAATAAACTTTAACTTTTGAAAATTTTGTGGGTATATTAATATTGAACCAAATTTTAAGAAAATAACGTATGCATGCATATTGAAAATAATTCAACTATGTATAGGGATTATTTTCTTTCAATGCAACTCTTTTAATGTCACCCTTATAATTCAACTATGATGCTACGTATTTTGATGCATCTGGGAGTCTAATTAGATGTTTATTTTGAAATCATCATAAACTTTAACTGAGAATCTAGAATTTAAAATATGAAAAATTTAAACTCCCTTGATCATATTGTATTTCTATACATATATTAAAATTTGAAGCAAAATTTAAGAGCAATTAGTCCCCCTCAGTCCATGAAATGAGGATAATTCAAAAACTAAAAACGTTATGAAGATGTAGAAAATACTTATCTGAATACCAAGATCTAGAGAAAACTTTTGCTTGAAAGTTATAGAGAAATATAAACTTACTGAAGTTTGAAGACTCGACCTAACACCCCGTAGCTTTTGGGCAAAGAAATTCCCATATTTAAAGGAAATAATAATATGAAGAATAAGGATAGTCATTTTATTTACCATTATATAATAATGATCCATTTTTTAGAAAAATAAATTTAAATTAAGTTTATGGATAAAATTTCAGATGTGTTTTATCATTAGACATGTCACGTTTTATTTCTAAGCAAAATATTGATACTTAAAATGTCAACGAAAATTTTATTTAGTTTATACCCAACTAATTATAATATAATCACGATAAATCTTAAATAACAATTTCTACTTAACAATACTGATTTATATATATAAAATACAAAGATGTTAAAAATACAAATTATAAATTAATATGATAATATTGTATAATTTAACAAGAGGAAGTAATAATAATAATATATTATAATTATTCTCTCTAAAAATATACTATAAAATATTTCACAATTTCCATGCATACAACTATGCCTTTCTCCTATAAATTAACATTTAGAATCCATTAGAATCAAAGGAATCTTTGGCAAAACATAACATGTTGGACTGGAATCGTGGAAAATTGACTGATGCCAGGGATTTGTAGCGTTGATTATTTTTAGAATGAATATCCCCATATAATTCTCTGCCTGGAAAAAACATGAACTCTTGATCTGTACAATTCGGACAAATAATATATAAACAAAACAAGTGCGATGACTTGGTTATATTCGGACAAAACCATCCCATTTTTAATGGAATTAATTAAAAATCAGGTATATTATTGGCTTGCCGGCACACACACAAAAAATGTCTCAAGTCAAAACTCATGACTCAATTCACAGAAGTAATGAAATTTAATGATCATCGTCATCATAACGCATGCAGGTTTTATTTATTCTCTCTGTCTTCTTACTAATGTACCTAACGCTGATATCAGCAGGATTCATTGTCATTTCACATAATAAATTTATGGAAAATATGGTAGATATCATAATAATATTAATTAAATAAAAAAATAATGTAATTTTTAATAAGAAATAATATACTTCATTATATTACAAGTAATATCACCATATTAAAATTTTGTATTTTTATTATTATTAGATAAATATTGTTTACTCGAAAAGAAAATTCTTTACCACAAAAATTAAGGAAGAAAAAAAACTAAAGTTTGGGCCTTGCCTTGCACCCAATTACTATCTTTGACAATTACAATTTGATTTGTTTAATGGGCCTCCGTCCCCATTATTTGTTTCAACTTGCACGCGGGAAGCGAGCATTGACTTTTTTGTTATTAGAATGTTTACTCGACTTATATTTTAATGCAAATACAACATAACATAACGTGATAGCTTTGATCTTGAAAATTTAATAATATTTTTGTGTCTCGATTAGGAAACGGATTCATACCGTAAACCTTCTCTACACACACACACAAGCTTTGTTTATTTATAAGTGGTAGTAAAACTCGCGTTATTTATAATAATGATCCAATTCTTCGTCTTTTTTCAGAGTTGTTTCACATTTTCTATAATCCATTAAAACCCGAAGTGCCCGTCACAAGGAATAGACAAATGTTTGTTTCAAATATGGGCCAAGGGAGGTGATTGTTGACTTTTCAATTTTAGGGGTGAAGGTGATATTTTATAATAACACCATATTTAACTAAAAAAAATATAATTTTTAAAAAATTTTAATAGGCAAATATAATTCCAAAAAAATATCATTATCCCATATTTAAAAAGAAAATTTATTTCATTTATTTATATTAAAAAAATTTAGAGTACAAACTATCAAAATATTAATTTTGCTTGAAGTTTGTGTGATTAAAAAAATTATAAAATATTTTTGTTTGTTTGTTTGTTGTTTTTCGGTTCTCCCTTCGGTTATTAAAGTTAATATTGATAATGTTTTAAAAGTTAATCCAAATCTTTGTATTGTTTTAAGACTTTGAAGTTACATGCCATTCTTAAGACTATTGAAATTGCTTTTCAGAATAGGTGTTTTTATCTCTTGAGTAGAAAGCGATTCCTCTTCCACTATTTCTTATATGCAAAGTAAGAATTTTTCTTACTTCTAGACTCTTATGGTTTCAATGAGAATCTTTTTTTTCATATATTTTTCAAAAAACTAATAATATTGTGGATAAGTTAATTAATCTGTATGGCAACTTCTTTTTCTTTTTTGTTTCTTGTTTGTCTACCCCCCTACCCTACAAAAATATATGGATTGAACTTATGGGATTTTTTATGAAATATTCTCATTATCGATTTCATTAATTCTTCCCAAGTTCTGTCATTATATTTTGGATTGTTATTTCTTTTGCTCTGGAGTTTAGATATATGCTGCCCTCCTGTGTGTTTTTTTTTTTTGTTATTTTTTTTTAACGAATTTGGCCTTTTAATTACTGTATAAACATATAGTTTTAATTTATTATGAGATTATTTTTTATATTATATAAATTGCTTAAATCTATTTTGATTGAATAAATCTTTTAACCAGTAATTTATTATGGTCACGATTTAAGCAACACTGGGTTTTTGTTGACCTTTACGAATCCAAATCTTATTATTAAGACTAATTTTATGTTATTTTTTAAATGAAAATTAGAATAACCACTGCACAAATTTTAAAATCTTGGGCCTTAATTGACCAGCATGGCCCATACCAACTAATTCAAGAATTCCCAATTCTGCAGCGTAAGTACTTGTGTATCATTATCCAACAATATATCCGCAAATCCCCATTTTTTTTATTTATTTAATGGGCGGGGTGCCTTCTTTGTTTGAGCCTGTACTAATGAAGCGTGCACTGACTTATTTAGCATTAAAATATTTTCTTTAATTACTATTTTATGAAAATACAGCATACCAAAACCTTAGCTTTATCTTGTAAATTTAAATATTTGTTGCATACCAAATCTGTTGGATAGCAAATGCACTCAGAAGCCCATTGAAAAGCCCAACTAACCAGTGCTATCTGTCCAAGCTGGTTATTCTTGACTCCAGCTAAATGAAATTGCTAATATTAAATGCATCCAATATATTTTTAAAATACACCTCATTTAATAACATTATTTTTATTTTTTAAATTAAAATTTTTCCTTTTTATTTCACGCACTCAAATTCCTCCTTACTTCATACAAACTCTTGAACTCAAACATTGGCCGGTACCAAAAAAACAGTAATTTACTGATACTATTCAAAATTATGTGGCTAAGTTTATAAAATTTTCAATTTAAATCTTTAATAATTGCCTAATTTATTATTTATTATTTATAAAAATATTCTTTATTCTGTATTGGCATTTCAATTAAGGACAAAATTAAAATATTTTCTCGTTAAGTTTGTGTGTTCATGTGAAGATGATTAAATCGATCCGAAATTAAGTTAGTAAGTAGTTTGTTTTTATCAATTGTGCATATAAACAAACTCTCTCTTTTTGCTTTAAATTATATGTATTAATTTTTTTTTTATCTGCTTTAGCCATAGATAAAATTTTAATTAAGAAACTTTTAACAAGTAAAATTGTTATATAATTGAAGCATTCCTTTCAAGCAAGTCTTTTAACTTCAAGCATTCCCATTAGGCCCACAATCATTTAAAATTAGAAGATAATAACCAATTGGAACAAGTAGGCCTTTAAGGCCTGTAAATTCGAGAGTTCGTTTTGGAAATAGTTTGGGTCCACAGAAATCCCAACTGCTTAACATCGTCAGCGCTTACGTTTCCGAGGATGAGAGTTGAGACAAAAACTTAAAAAGTAAAAAATATACACTTCACCGTGTGGACCTCCCGCTATAAGAATAAAACTGAATTGCTTGCATTAAAAATTTGATGACACTAATCAGCATTCCACATTATCCAACTAATTTATAATTACTTACATAAAAATTCATGAACCAAGAATAATTTGGCTTCACGAAACGAATTGCAAATTTTATTTGTAGAAAGTGAACTGAAGCTTCCTCTTCACTGGTTTTAATTTATAATAACAATATTCACACCAAAATAGAATATCAATTAATACGATTTGGATGAGAAGCCAAAGTTAGGCAGTCATTACTAGAAATAGTGAAAGATTACACGTGAATGATCCCAATTCAACTTGTTTTTTCTTTGTTTTATTCCAACAGGAAAGTTAATCTACAACAACTAGATTCTTGTAAATCTACGTGTTTTTGTTTTTCACCTTAAAATTCGTATATATAATATCTTCTGATTTGATCCGGCCACCATACATATAAAACACACAAGAACAAAAAAATTTTATAACGGATAAAATAATTTATCAAGCATATCCACAAAAGAAGGGAATTATAAATTTACCTTCAAATATTCATCGATTTTTGGTTTAATATTATAATTTATTAATATTTTGTTATAGGTCATATAAAATATTGTTTAAGAATTTACACACGTGACTTAAAAAACACAATGAAGAAAATGTCTATTATCAATAATATGAAAATTTTAGGAGCAAATGGGGGGACAAACAAAGCGAAGGAGCCTGGCAAAAGGAGGATTCCAAACCCTGTACTCACAATATTTGTTATTGGAATTTCGTTTCAGATACCGCTACTAAAGTTTGAGAAACTATCGCTAACAGACAAAATTTCATAAAAGTAATACTTACCTACCATAGACTGTTGGTTGACTAACAGCAATTTGTAAAATTACTTAAATACTCGTAATATTTAAACTCATAAAAGAGAGAGAGAGAGAGAGAGAGAGAAAGCTAAAGCTAAAACAAAATAAACTTTGTAGACCTTGTTTATTATTATTATTATTTCTATTGACGGGGTTTTATTGTTTTTTAAATTTGAAGAGCATCCAAACAAATTTAATTAAAGTATAACAAGAGAAATTTTTTAAAGTTTATAGGGATGTAAGTAAATTTTTTTTTAAGTGGAATATAAGGTTAGATTCATATTAAATGATATTAGAATTTTACCTTTATTTAGTTAGTGAGCTCATGAACTAGTTCTCTCACGTATATATTGATTAAAACGGTTAGACAAAGGAATAAACTAATTTTCTACGCAAGGACATATAGTCTAAACAAGTTGGTGATGATATGTCCTGTATCAATTAGTGAGAGAGATTCTATAGAATTTATACGTGTTTGAGTAAATTTTTTCTTACAAACTAACTTTTGAGTTTCAAACAAGTATAAACTCTAGTTTATATTAAAAAGCTAAAAAGAATAAATAATATAAACGTTCTATAAATTATTATTCTTCAAAAATACTAAATTGAACACCTAAAAAAATTATATTGTTTAAATAAATAAAAATATAAAAAATTAAATTTCAAAATCAAAATTTACTTAATTAACGACATAGAAAAATTATGTTTCATAAATAAATAAAAATATAAAAATAAATTAAATTACAAAATCAAAATTTACTTAATCAATGTTGTTAGTATATGTCCTAAAAACTATTTTTATGATTGATTTCAAGAATTATTATTTTGATAATAATTAAAAGAAATGATTTTTTATTCACACATATAGGTTACTTTCTTTATTATATCATACTAAACAATAAGGTACGTGTGTGAATTATCTTGATAATTGTTAACTAAAATTATCAAACTCGTTCTCTACGTAAGTGATTTTGACTGGACATCAATACCATACAATAGGCATATTAAATATTGCTTAACGATACATAGACTGATATAAGTAGGCTGATAATATGTGTATTGTCAAAAGAGAATTAGTATGAATTTATAATTTGTGAACTATTTGTCTAACATGATCAATTATCAACAAATCACATGATATGTATGCAGTCAGCTATTTATTAATTGATTACACTAGTGTGCGATATAGTTCTTTAACCTGAGACATTTGAATCAAATTTTGTATAAATGCGTATAGTTTATATAGTGTATAAGTACAAAACTAGCCACATCTTGTATAACAAGCTAATTTGATTATACGTTACTCATATAAGAGTTTAATTGATGATTAAGATGGAATTTGTTGGCTCGTAAAATAGGATTAAGAGTTTTCCTGACTCTATCCCAATTCAAGTTCCTAAATAAGTATTGATAAATGTCTGAGGTTAAATTTTTGGCTGAAGCTAAATAAAAGCAACATGAAAGAGTTCATGATAATATGTTCAGAACATAATGATCGACAATTTGTAAAAATATTAAATTTAGGATATTAACATACCATGAGTCTTAATTTGATCATAATATGACAATAGAAGGACATTACTCATATAATACGTACAATCAAGCAAAGTTTGATGAAGAATTACTTTATTGTGAATTAAAAACTATAACGTATTATTAGATGCTAACCATAGTCGTTGAGTTTTAAATTATTCGGAAATGACTTACGGTTAATTTACTATGAACTTTCATGGTCACACCAAAATCTTTATGTATCAAAAAGCTGTTTTTGAGGGAGAAAATTATTCAGAACGAAGGCTAGTACCATCCGAAATAATTAAAGGCCATATTAAATATATATATGAATAATTCTTTAAAGTGATAGAGAATTATGACAAAGATATATATTTGTAACTTATGATAAATTAATATAGTTGGTTGTTATTTTGACAATTATCCATGAGTTAATTGGTAATTGTTACTATTGTTTTGTGAAATTATTAAATTAAATTAATTAATTATTCATTAATTTAAATTATTTATTATTTTTTAATTGTTAAAAAAATAAATAATTGCCTAAGGTCAAATTGGTAATTATACCATTAATATAGATTTAAAAAATTCATATAAATATAATATTAATTAATTAGTTAATTAATATTATTAATTATTTAGTTCTTTAATGATTAAAAAAATAAATAAGAGAGTAAGGATAATTTTATAATTTTTATGAATTTGTCGTATTGATAATTATATAAAGATCATTTGATTATTGTCATATTTAATTTTTTAAATAATTATATTTAATAATTATTAAATTATTATTATTTTTTTAATGATTAAGAAAATGGATAATAGTTTTTTTTCAGTCAAAAATAATTTTATTTTAGTAATTTATCATTTATTCAAATAGTAGCAATTTGATTAGCTATTAGTTTGATAATTATTATTTATAATTATAAAAGAAAAATTAAAAATATAATGTTGTCTTCTTTCTTAGAGCATGAAACGGCCATACAGAGAGAAATGAAAAAAGTTAATTTTTTCATATTTCTTAAAAGAGAAAAGGTTTCTTTAAGCTTTTATAGTGTTTGGATAGTGTATATTGAAGAAGAAAGATAATTTTCTATCTTATCTTCATCAATTTAAATTTATAAAAATTAGAAAAAATTAAAACTCTAACCTTATTTTATATATGTATATATATAAATATATGTATATTTTAGATTTTAAAAACTTAAAAAAATTAAATTTTGCATATCACTAAGCAGACTATAGAAAATCAACGAACGTCACTTTTAATATGAATACTATTGGATTAAATTATCCAAAAATAAAATCTTTGTTAAATTATCAAGTTAATAAGCTTTTTAATTATTAGAATCATATTTTATATATAACTTTTAATATGAATACTAGAGGTTTAGGTTTTAAATATTTTTTTCATTAATATCAAAGAAAAACTTATTAATATTTTTTACCATCTTAAAAAACTATGTAAACCTTTCAAAAGAAAAAAAAAAAAAAATTGTTATGACTTTGTAGAATAATAGTTATACTCCAACATTTGGTAAAATAAATATTACTTATTATAATA